>JABUQX010088686.1:0-34534 GCA_015478945.1 Trachelipus rathkii
TTATTAATTATTAATTATTTATATAATTATATTAATATTATTTTATATTATTATTATTCAATTATAATTAATTTATTATCTATTTATTATTAAATTTATTATTATTATTATTATTATTATTACATTATTTTTATTATTTTATTATTATTAATTAATTATTATTTTTATTCTAATCTAAGTAACCTTAATTATTTAATAATGTATTTTTTATATTATTTATTGATTAAATTAAAATTTATTTATTTTATTTATTTATTCAATTTTTGTTATGTATTTAAATTATATATTATTGTCTATTTTACATCAGCTATACTTAATTATTATTTTAACATACACAACACATAATATACCACACTACACTAACACACAACCACACACAACATCGACACACATATAAATCCACACCTTCACACTTACAAACACCCCACACACATCGCATTATACGTAACACCACATTGGACACTATAAAACTTCCATATTAATTTTCAACTTAGGATCCCAATTGTTGTTCGGCTTTCATAATTTTTATGTTTTTAATATTAACATATTTATATATTATTTTACAAATTGTCTAAAAATAAATTGTAATGAAATAAAACCATAGCAAAAGATTGAGCGTTTCTTATATAAGACCATTTTTATTATTTCAAAACTAAAAATTTTGATTAAAATACGAAAATTCTAAATTAAAAACATCTTTTAACATAAAGACGCTAAACGTAAAAAACTAAAGCAGTAAAATCAATTAAACTAGGCATTCACTAACCTTAAGCAACATAAAAGTAAGGTTTATATAGTTAATAAGGTTTTGTTTACTGAATTATACTTGGCTCTAGAATTACGACCTCAAAATCTTGTTCTACTATGCTTTTTACTTAGCTTTAATTTAGTGGCATTGGATTCAATTATTCACTTGACGATGTGTAAAATGTGATGTATATGGAATAAAATGAAAATTTACGTTTCCGAAGTAACGTGGACTAACATAAAATGTATCTTAAATATAGTGGCAGTATAACCTAATATATATAATATTATATATAAAATATATACTAGACAGGATGTGGTAACCCTTTCTAATATTTAATATTTTAAAGGAAATGGAGAATTTTGAACAAACCCCTGTAATAATTAATGTATGTTATAATGTTTTATAGCATTTCACGAAATAGATAATGTATTAAAATTCAATTTCAAATGAAGGTATTATGAATATTAGATCCTTTGGATAATATAACATACGGACATAATTGATTATGTTATTTAAGATGATTATTAATATAGCACAAAATAATGAATTTTGGATATAATAAATAGCAGAAACGGTTTCACCGTTAGTATTCTCCTAATCCGATTTTAATATTCTCAGATTTGTTTTTCATAAAATATCATATAGAAATTTATTCAATTCAAAATGGGAACAAGCATATGCGAAATGTTTCTTTAAACTCACAATATTTAATTTACTGTTGTTTGGACAGTGAAGAGACATGAAGTTCAATAATGTTATATGGCAACTATCAATGTATAGAATATAGAATTAGGAAGATAACGATATATTAAAGATAAGTTACTGTAGAACCCTTTAATATTTAATATTTGATGTTGTGATATCAATTCACGTATACTCAAAAAACTAATAAACGGTATAACAGAAGTGGTTGCTCATTAATTATATATATATACCGCACCAAACATTCTACCCTATATATATAAAAGAGACTGTTAAATTATACAATATGAGTTGGCCATATTTAGTTTGGCTAAAAGTATAATAAGTTTACCTCTTATAAAAAATAATTCTCTCTAAAAACGGCTGAAAAATCAAGCGCGGCCAATACTGAAGAGACCCTCGATTATACAAGGCAGAGTGAGGGACTTTCTAAGGTAAATGATGTATTATCGAGGGAAATATCATTCCACGAGTATAGTAACCTTAGGTGAAATGTTCTGTTTCAAAATCTTATAAAACACGCGGAAGACCGTAAGCTCTCCTTTAAAAGACCTTTCGCCAGAATAAGGGTAAGCCTCTTTTGCCGTTTAGAAACACTCAGTTATCACCGCTACTATATATAATATACCCTTCACCCTCAACATTAAAAATACTAATATGGAAAAATAAAAAGAAGTTACTTTAACTCCAGAAAGGAGGATGCTTATTCCTGCCCTATTAAGTCTTCTCTCACTTATAGTTCTAATCATGATAACTTAAGTGGAATGTTCCCCATTGATGAGAAGGTTTGAAGTACTGTATCATTACATATAAATGAGTATTTAGATGAAAATTGAAATATATATAATATAAGATCTGTACTAAAAATTCAATTTCTCAGATTAATTACATTACAACAACCCTCTTAATATGGCCAGTATTGTCGCACACTGGTGCCAAAATCCCACTGTACAAATCACGAATCGGATTTCTAACTAAACACCCAATAATGCACAAGATATTACAGCCCAATGCATCGACATTACAACCTCTTTTTTCTGAATAAATGTATCAAAATATTTTGAAACGAAATTAATTCATAATCTTTTCAGCAACCTCTACGCTTACATCAGCTTATAATAGAATCCTAAAAGTTTTGATCAGATAACCAATTATCAATTTTATATATATATATATATATAATATAAAAGAAAAATGGCACAGGATAATCTATAAATTCAGACATTAAACAACCTAACTAACAACGTAGGGTCAGATCGGGCACCCAGATCTTGTTAAGATCCGAGATGTATTTAATGCACATTAAAACATTTCTATAACTACGTATTTATCACCTGAAAATATCCGATGATGTCAATAAAAAATGCTTAAATTGAAATAAAACGAAGTGAATAAAATTAATTACACATTTTAACGTATTTACTAGACGAGAAATTTTTACCTAAGTTATGGGCTATTGAGCGTTTTGGATTTTTGTGGAAGGGATGTGAACGATTTCTGTTTTTCTTGGTTCTTTTGGATATGTGAATGAGCTCTCAATGCCAACGTATTTAGCTCCAGGTGGTAAAGAGATAATGAATACGCTTGATCTTATATGGTAAATGAGTATCAAACAATGTTATTTGGGACTATTAATTTACCCAGAACTTTAATCTAAATACATACAACGATTAGCAGACTTGGAATAATAAATATCCCAAAGATGCCAGACCTATTAGGCTTCATAAGTCCCTCAGGTAAACTTCTTACGCTTTCAATTATAATTTAAGCGTGTTAACCCAGAAGGAAGAATAATAAGAAAAACACCTTATTAGAGACTTCGTTGGATTCCCCCCCCCTCCACTAATTACGCCTGTGATTAATTCATATATAAATTAAGTTAAATATAAATTATATTATATATAATATATAAAAAAATAATATATTATAAATTAAATAATATATATATTAATTATATTAAATATATTAATTAATTAATATATATTATTATAATATAATATATATATATGTACTTTTTATGCTGATTTATTTAGTTGTAATGCTTGTGTATAAAATAAATATTTATTTTAGACCTTTTTCTTTTAAATTCTTTATTCTTTTGTTACATTTTTAATTAAGTTGAGATATATATATATATAATTATTATATATATTATAATAATTAATATATATAATATAAATATATTATTATATATATAGTAAATATAATATATATATTATATATATTAGAATATTATTATCAGGTTTAACAACACCGACCACACTACTTAACCCACGGGCCAGTAACCTCTTCTAGGAGGGGCTCATGTTATCACTTAGAGCTATTTTGACAAAAAAAGTAAATTAAATTAGGTTAGTTGAAAATAATGTTCGCAACATGGAAATATATAATCTAACGAGCTCCATTACGCAGGGTTTTTTAATAAAGTTTATATGTAGAGTAGTGATATATATATCATAAACTCTCAGTCACAGGATAAAACAGATAAGTATGTGAATATAATGAGATTAATCCACAGAAAACAGATATGAGACAAGGAAATAAAGAAGGATAAAAGATCATACTATGCTTAACGAGAGATAACTAAAGTTGTGATAAAGTTTACTTTAATATAATATATATATATATATATCAATACATCAAAATCTATAAATGGACTAAGTCATAGAAGTATGATCAGGCGACCGGAAAACAGATAATGGTACCAGTTCATGAGATAAGTCAACATCATAGCTTATGTATGCAAGTTAGGAGCAGGTTGAGCGATTGCTAGGGCCATCTCGACTGAAGTCATAGTTTTATTTTTTGTTGGGGATGCGTTCACGCGAAGTGATTTAAGATTTGCTTAAGGTCTTCCACATTATCGAGCACTTGCAGGTGAAGGAATGAAACAATAAGAATAATAAAAAATATGAAAATAGAGATAGCGAAAAAAGTAGCAATTTAAAATCCTATCACATAAGATCCCTGTAGGCACACCCCATAATTCTCACCTAAGTGTTAAGAAAAAAGAAAGTACCAAGTATTGTCATCTGGAAAGAAATCAAATGTAGCTGAATATTAAGTAGTGTAGAGATTAGCATTTAAATAAATGCTGAAACTTTAAATATAGTTTCTTTTAAATTGATAAAGACTTCAAAATAAGATCTTTTTTTACCGTGAGCTTTGACGTAATACTCTAGATTAACTTTGAACCTGGCTTTTAACGAAACCCATTATAATATACCCAGAATAAAAAGGAACCCGGTGGTGACAGCTCATAGTAGCGTCCCCAGAGTTATGGTGAACTAAGCAGTAAGTCGGCATAAGCAAGTGAACGAGTGTAGATATGAAGAGGCTGAACGTAAGACGCTCTCTCGTGAATAAACTCGAGATTCCTGGACAGATTCATGGAATGAACTAGTGTAGTGAGATACGTGTCAGAGATGTAATGTCAGAGAGCGTGGACAAAATGAATCTGGGCAATGGAGTTAATCAAATATGCCAGATGAAATCATCAAGTTTTTATCGTTTAAGGACATGGATCCATAAGCATTATTTCTGAGTATTGTGAGAATAAGCGGCTATTAAGGTGTTTCTTGACAAAGTTCAGCGAGTTTTTACTTTTTGATATTAGCCGCATGCATTAATAGGTATTACTAAAGGATGAATACTTTTTAATAAGAGTATTGATATACTGGACGATCTTGCACAAGGCTTGAATATTTCTGTATTAACAATTCATTAACTTCGTACTTTCCAGACTGAGTAGAAGCGAGAACAAGAACACTCACTTTAGCACAAGTAGATAAGAGAATAAGGAAAGAGTAGGCTAGAAAATAGGGATGACACTTTCTGTTATGAAAGAGAAAACAAAGAGATAGTATATTAGAGGTATTAAATATGCATAGAAGTAAAGGTTTTTTATAAAAAAAGAATTGAAAAGTATTTAGAAGAGGAGTAGCGTTGGAGGATCAGATCTCGAAACACCAGAAACAAGATTTCCAGAAAAGGGCAGTAAATAGAAAATTTGCTACTGAATATCAATGGGAGAAACTTAGAATCCGGAGGAGAATGTGTGATTTATAAGTGCACAAGTAGCCCTCCGAAGCACGCCAACATTACAAGCGTGAAATCAGTGATAGGTGTAGTCTTGATGAGAGATAATATTTTATTGAAAAGGGGATTTTGGAGGGTCTATATGGGTAAAAGAATAAGATAAGAGATACAAGAGGAGGATTTTATTACTAGAACCACATAATAACATAGAGAGTGGATTAAAGAGAGTTCGTAATGACTGCCTGTTGAGGCCATGGGCATGAGGAATATAAAATTGAAAAGATAATAGGCTCAAACTGTATTAGAGATGGTAAAAAAGTGGAAGAACCAAAACTGCATGACTTCCATAACACAAATTCCATACAACACTTGTATGCAACAGAAAAAGAGGAAGATAATCCTCCCTAAATTTTAAACACCAACAGTCTAGATAATCATTAAAGAGAGTGAGAGAGTGTGAGAGAGATTGAGAGAGAATCAATACTAGATATATAGAAAAGCATTAAAGATACGCGATGAAGTTTAGGGTTATAGAGTCACTATACAGGCTATTTAAGAAACTGCTAGCTCCAATCTTCAAGACCCTCTTCGCGCAAGTGTGGTGACATCCCTGATCCCAGAGAGAGAGAACATGTCAGTGGATTTTACAACTGTGTTTAATGAGAACGATCGCTTATGAGCCATAAACTTGAAGAGCCCCGAGGGGTATATCAAATTCTTTGGCGAAGTAGATTCATGTTGAAGATTCAAAGTCGTGCAAAACCCAGACATAGATAAAACATTTTTTCCTCCTATAACCTCTCTCCTGCACTGTGGTGTTAAACAGAATGTGTAGAATGTGTTGAAATCCCATATATAAGGGCGGAGATAAACAAGTAATAAATCGCCTGATTCTGCATAGGGGTCAATAGGTAAGGAAAACTGATTTAGAGTTCTTCGAAAAGAACCTCTTGACGGGATAGGCATATATAGTTAAAATCGAGCCCTCCAGGCGCCGAAGAAGGGAATGAGTTCCATTAACCTGATAAAGAAAGGAGAGTTGAGAAGGGTTTCAAAGATCTTTAGATAGAATACAAAGTGAGAGCTACAGGGCGAATAGTTAGAAGGATCAGAGAGAGAGGCTACCTTTCTTCGGAATAGGTTGGATATATGCACTCACGTACTTTTCTCTCAATATTATCTATAACGATCTCTTTTGCAGATGATGAAAGATTATGTGTAAGACGAGGAACTAGCAATTGATGGGCATGGAGAAATATATGGTGTTAATGAAACAAACAGCGTAGAAACAATGCGTACCACGACTCCTCATTGACAAAGATAGTAAGCACATAGAGTGGATCATTTAAGGAATATCATAAAAGTAAGTCAGTGTAAACCTGCGAGAAGCACACTCGAACCGTCAGGATCAATGATTATTTTCTCAGTAAACGATTCACCAAGTTGGACAACGTAAACATATCCGTAAGCGAGATGCTGAGCTGGATATACAGAGCTTAATGTATTGCAAGCAGATGAAATTGCAAAGAGGGACCATTAGCTATGTTTAACAAGAGGGTTGACTCCAAGAACTATCTCGTTGTGGTCAAAAAATAACCCGGCTATGACTCGGCATGAGACAGATTACGACGAGCAGACTACAAGATAGTATAAGGAGTGGTCAAAAGAAGAATTGGTCTTTTTGTTCCAAATATTGCGCATTTAACATACAATGGTAAAATCTCATCATAGCAATAAGAGGAGGAAGGCAGATTTACAGAAGTTGTTAGAGATGTTTTTGGTAAAGAGACCCAGAAAGATTTGTCAGTAGCCCGTCAAGAGATGCTAGCAAGTCCATAGTCAATATGCTAATTACCATATAATTCGACATCCCCCACCACTATGTAACCCGGAGAGCCAGGAGGTCAACTCATTTTGTCATGAAAAGTCCGGCTTTGTGTTCAGAGAGTAACGATAGAGTATACCTTGTAAAAGCGATTTCAGGGCTGATTGAAATATAGCGAGAGTGATATATAGAATCGAGCTAAAAGCCTAGCCCTTTAATATAATGTAGTTATCCAGTTATAGCTTTTCTCTTCCCTAAAGAGATAGAGCTAGTAAAGTAATAACATTCCTAATGTTCATTATCTTCCTCTGAAAAGATCAAATTTTTAACTATTAAATTTATTCATATAAAAGATTGTTAGAAGGAAATCCTTTCCCCTTTTAAATACGGTCTTCAGCCAAGATCGAATGGATTAAGTTTTTGCTATATCACCTAGTTCTAATATTAAGCACAAGAAACAGCATGCCGTAAATATAACTCGCAGACAATCTGCCAAATTAAAAGCACCGGAGTTTGATTATAATATCAGAGGGCTGTACGAAGTCAGTTAGAATAACAAATGTCAATTCTCCTCATATCAATATCTGAGAAATAACTCCCTCAATGCGAAATTTTACAGTGAGAGAAAAGGAGTGAAGGAAATTAATAAACAAGAAGATTTGCCCGAGAAGAAAAGGAGAAAGTCTTGACAACTGTAACCTATATGGCTACATCGAAGAAGGGTATTTCAGAGGGTCAAAAAATGCAGAGAGGCGGTCACAACCGTGTCTGCGACCCGCATGATTTACATTGCCAAGATTCTACTATGCGCGCAGCCTGCCTCATAGGCCTCATCACCTAACTCCAGAGAGAGGGTGGGGAAAATAATATATAGGTTAAAGAGCTAAGTAAAAGCTGAAAACAGATCATTGTTAATAGAAAGCAAATACATATATACACAAGTCACGTATTATTGCGGCAGGGATAAACCCTCATTGCACCTATCATTAATCAGTCCTTTGATACGCTTAACTGATGCCAGTAAGAATATTGTTATCGGCGTCATAGCCGACAAAAAGCTTTTTTCAGCGCTCTTTCCTATTTGCACCCGATCTACAATATGTATTAAAGTATGACCGAGAGAGTTATATAAATAGGCATTTTATTTGTGGGCACAGTGTTACATAGATGTCACGAGGGCTGCACATGAGAAATTGATCAGATGTTATGATAACAAAACTTAAAGAGAAATTATTCAAATCGAAAAAAACTTTGAAATAATTTTTAGGGGCAGTGTTCTAGTGGTGTATTTCGATTAGTATTTTCACCGAAAATGGAAAATGGATGCTATAGTTGTAAAGTCTGGCTTAGTATAATTTTGATTCTGCGTCACACCAGTACCGCTAACACCTGACATTGGCGAACAGTATGCTTTGAAAAAAATAAGTATTAACACAAATTAAAAAATAATTAGTTGTTGTCTGTTTGTAAATGTTTCTTTCTTACTATATCTTATGTGAAAATTATTGGTGACTGGTTAATCTTTTAAATTGGCATTGATTTGTAAAAAAAACCAAGAGAGTGAAGATAACAGTACTGGAGCTGTATGGATATAGCTCCTTTAAAGCTCTATACTATAGAGCCTAGTATATATGTTTTTCTATTAAATTTGACATGTTAAAAAAAAGTTAAAATAAACCGTAATATGAAGTGCTTTTTTTTATGTAGTTTAATGCTGTTTTTTTTTTTTTTGTTTTTGTTTTAGCTCTTACATTTTAAACTCAATTCTTAAACCGTTTTTATTTTTAACATAACAAAATAAGCCCAATATGACATGAGGTTAAAAGGGAAACTTGCTGTACACAACCTTATTATCTCAGTGTATGATTATTTACATATAAATTTAGAAAAATCCCCAATACCTAAAAAGAATAATGATAATAATAATCTCCATATCAGTATGTCGACGTAATTTCCGATTTGGATTGAAATGAATAATAAGCATGCAGTCTTGGGTCTCCGTGATGGACGCGGAAGATAGAGAGAAACGGTGAAATATTCCAAAAAAAGTATAGTGACTCGAGTATGTAAAATCTGTCGCTATGTTTTAAGTAAAATACATGAGTAGCGTACTAAGAATAGAACATAAGATATATAATATGTAAGCTCATAAATAAAAATGAGGTGATAGTAAATGAATTTATAAATAAGCCTACTAACAGTGAATATTATATAGATAAGTTAGTGATAGAAATATTCGATGAGTATTTTTACTCAGATAGTGAAAGATGAGTGAGAGTGATTTATATACATATAGGATAGATATTATAATGAGTTTTATTACAATATGATAAACACTAATCACTTAAACATTAACTCCATAGCTTCACAGTATATCAGGAGAAAATTAATTATTATTAGAAATTATAGACAATTAATTTGAGATATATATATTTAATAAATATATATAACATAGTAATATAGATAAAAGGTTTTGGCCCAAATAATAATTTATTATTAATGAATGCTAATCTATGGGTATCTTACAGTGAACAACGAGATAAATATTAATAATAGTATAGAGTTATATGACATATTATATATATATATAGAAGAGTTATAGATAGAAATTAAGGTATCTAACGTAAATATATCAGAGTTATAATAAGTGTTAATAGCCTAATAAGCGTAGATGTTGTGATAATTAATATATATATATATAAAAGTCAATAGTAAAGTACTCACTAACGTCAATGGCACAAATCTGCCATATTATACCTATAATATCACACGACACATATATATATATATAATACATAATAATATATTATGAAATATATATACTAATATATATATTAATATATTATAAAATATAATATAAATATTATATATATAATAATTAATCAAATACAAAATAAAAACATAAAATAAGAGACATCAGTAAGTATACAAAATAATATTTAATTCGAGAAGATAATATTAAAATATGTATCATATCATTGCGATTATATATATTATATATATATATATATATATATATATATATATATTATATATATATATATATATATATATTATAAAATATATAAATATATAATATATATGGAATATTTTGAAAAAATATATCCTCAGCAATATGTTCTTGAACTAACAAGGATATTCCTCAACACTAGCACTATAAACAGCTAAAACTTAAAATTTAAAGTTTTAAGTGTAGGAAATTATATTTATAATTAAAAATATCAATTAATGTTGTTAATCAATTTTAAAGACTAGGCCAGTTAATTGGAAGGAATAAAACTTATAAAAAGCTTAAAGGTAATGCTACTGTTCTGTTCAACCCAATAGACCAAAATCGACTGAATTTGAAGGCAGAGAGGAAGCTAAAGTTCGGAAAGGTTAGAGGAACTACGTACTATCTTACCATTGGTTCGAACAAAGGACAGACAAGGCATCGTAGTTGAAGATAGCTTTGGACCTATTAAGCCATGGAATATCATGTGTGAAGTCTAAATTATTAAAGCTTTGCGTAGTGTAAGATAAACGCCGTATTAGCCCGAGTCACCAGTAAGGTAAATAAATTTAAAAAATACAGGTAGAAATGGGAAAGATTAAACTACCTAAAGGAGTCTAGTATAGTATCTTCTTAAAGCACACCTACTCCTTTCATATCGGAATAAGCTAAACAAAGGATAACTTCCCTTAACAGAACACTAGACCGAAATATATATAAAATGGTATTATGTTATCCTATAATAGGTGACTCGATACCTCCCTAACTTGTAAGTGAGTAGATTGTATGGCTTATCCGTAAAATAGAGAAAAATGCCTAACTTTTGAAAATATTTAAGCTCAAACAATAATGAGATTTATCGAAAAAACACCATAGACCATGAATTCCCATCTTGAAGCGCCCACGATAATGAAAAGCTAAAGCATTCCAGAGGCAGCGCTAGAATGGAAAACTACGATACTTGTGTCAGATACACAATAAATGGAACAAAAGAAGCAAATCGCAACATGAATGAAAGTTATAGGTAATTTGGGCTTTTCCAACCAAAGAAAACCTAATATAAATATAATACCTGTTCATAAATTATTTATCAAATTAATGCGGGATGTGTTAATCCCAGTAGGTAATAATGCCGTCGATTGGAACATCTAAAGTTAAGTATATCCTCAGCCTACTGTTTACTTGAACTTAAACTAAAGGATAATTTACTCTTATACAAACCTAGATAAGTAAATATATATATATATAGAGTTTTATATGACAATTGGTTCCCCTCCCTACCTTTGATAACTGCTTTGAAAAGTAAGGAATAAAGAAGGAATGCTAAATGTATTCGACAAATTTATAGTAAAACAAAATCGACTGAAATTTTGAAAGGCAGACACGTGAAAGTCTAAAGGAATCGGAAGTAGTAGAGGAAAACTTACGAATACTTGTGTTGAAAAAAGAACTCAAGTGAACATAAGGTCAAATCGCAGTAAAAAAGGGGTTGTAATGAAATAACAATAAAGTCTGTAAAATGTTGTTTCAAATTATGTCGAGGTGTGGATCATTAAGTTTAAGGTAAATGCCGTCCGATGGGACGCTAAGTAGAAATATATATCAAAATTGTGACTGGCCCCTTCTGGGGCACCTACAATATATATAAATTGATCTAATAAAAAATAAATTATTAAATGGGGGTCGTCCCGATATTGTTCCCGACAATAATAATTATGAATTGTACAGGAAAACAGATTTTTAAATCAATAAGAAAGTGAATAAAGTATATGAATAAGATTTTTATATTTTACTGAAAATACTGCTGGATTTGAGAGTAGTAAACGCCTGACTTTTAGTTTAAATAATATACGCGCGTGTAAATAACTTCAAAAAAATAGGTGTAAAGCTATCTATAAACCAGTTTAAATTAATTAGTATACAACTTTCAAAGGGCGTGACAATATGCATCTGGCTTTGAAATTAATGTCGCCTGGAACTAAATAAATAAGAGGAAGATCTTCCAAATTCCACACAAATTCCGAAAAAGAAAAGCTGGTTTGCTGTTCGCCTGCAGTCTGTAACGCTTGATGAGAAGTAAACCAAATTTATTAATAGATATGGGGTAGAGATGAGATAACGCTGTTATAAATATATAATAAGAATTGGTGAATTTGAATACTAAATATGAAACTAAATAATGCATAAAACTTAAGCGACGTTATATTTAGGTGTTTTAAACAAGGGAGAAAGAATACTGTTTAATCGGTTTTTTCAATTATCCAGGTAATATTTATAGATTATTTATGCCTCCGATCATGAATCACATCGCTTTCCAAAAACTTTGGAAAGCTCATAAGTGCTCTCAACCCTCGAATATGCTTTATCCGCCAGTGAACGCTAACTGAACGTAAAACCACATTGAATTGTAGCCGCTTTATCCTACCAGTGATGGATGTTATTATATTATTATATAGTAAACGTCTCAATTTGGACTAATATAGTTTAACGGGCTATATATAATAATATAATAATATATATATATAATATATTATATATATATATATTAAGGTTTATTTACATTATACCTATATATATACCAGTATATAATAATCCCGATTATAATAAAAATAAATACTATAATTTCAAGTCTTATATATATATAGGCACTTAACACTCTGTTTTCATGTATGGGCGTTATAATTTTATTATCTAAACCTGACTTCATTTATAACGGTTTTTGTGCAGCTACATAATATCTTTTTTAGTGAGTATTATAAGATATAGGTGCAGTTAGTTTTATCTAATCCTTACTATATAGTATAACTAGTTTTATTTTACGGCGTGAATGCATAGTAGTCATAAAATATTTATTATATAATGAAAGCAGCAGAATGATCTAATCAAAATTCTGTGTGCGAATAAACTATGTAAACAAAGTATTACTGTATACCTACTAGTGAGAGTAACATTTGGCCTTCTTTAAAGGCTCGAAAGGCTTATTAGGTAGAATTAGTGTGAGCTTATCTATAATCTATATATATATATGAGAAACAATGGTATTTATTAATAAAAGTGGGTCATATATATATCATAATAAGCTTGATTATATCAAAGAAGGTGATATGTACCGTATGAAAAATGTATATTTTATGAAAGACTGACCCTTACGTTGTGGATAAGATACCATATAAATTATCATACGTTAACAAACAAATCACTATTATATGAAAATTGTATATGGAATGTATGATTATAGAAGACTTAGTGATGGAAGGATAAGTAAACTGACTGGATATTAGATGTTCAAGATATGATAGTGCAGATTAAGTTAAACTGGTTTTAGGATAAAAATGCAGTTCATAGATATTATATATATTATTAACAGAACCTAATTATTGAGCTAACACTTTAATGAGCGAAACTCAATAATATTGTTTGGCAAATAGATCTAAGTGTATCCATATATATTATATATAATATTGAGAATTACTAGATAAACTGTTTCTAGATAGTATGGTCCATATAGAAAGGCGAAAAGCAAAGTGGTGCAGTTTCTCAAATTTGTCTAATGAGATAAAATTACTAAATTGACATTAGAACGCCGTGAGAAACTAATTGTAAACTATGTATGTGCGAGCACAATCACAACCTTTTTGTATACTAATTGTTTGTGGTATACAATACAGGAGCAATCGAACGTGAACTCATAAAAAAAAAAAAAGAACTGTAAAATATATGAGAGTGTATTAATAGGATCGCTGAAACCAAACGAGCAAAGGGTCCTAATGAGATTATTTAAAGTAACAGACGGAGAAAATGTGTTTTTATTAGTCAAACGGAAATAAAAACACTTTCATCCATTCGGCAGTTCAAAGGGGTTAAAAAAGACCGACGATTGAAAAAACCGGATGTTTCGATTGAACGTATTGTTGGATGATCCTAACGCGTAAAAAAAATATAGAACGTAAAATGTCAGGTCAAGGTCGAGGGACCAAGAAGATTGTCAATAAAGAAAAAGACTAAGCGGAAAAAACCTCTAAAGAAAAAATGTTATTGGATGTAACACTTAATACTAACTGATAACTTTTATACGAGGTGTGTATTACCGTATATAAGTATGTTTTTTCAATGAAAATGTTTCATATACGACAGAACTCGCACAATAAACAAGATGCATCCTTCATCCTTCTAGTCCTGAATGTTGTAAGAGTGAATTGGATCTCTTTTTCTCCATGTAAACCCTACCCAGATAGCGTAAGGGATTCCAACTTTATCAGCAATTAATCCTATGCATTTCAATTAGCAATACAGATGTTCCTCTAGAGATCAATATTCCAGGCACTTCTGAATCAATACCTAGTCCATCTAATGTGTTTTTATGTGTAAAAACGAAATTGACAAAAAAAAAACGAAATTCGCAAAACCTTCGGGTGATGACCATATAGGGTATATATACAGAAAATAAAAATTTCCTGTAAATACATGTTTCACTCAGGGTTTGAAAGTCCTATCTAATAAACGGAACTTGTTCCCTCACATAGGTGCGTCAGCGCTTAATTAATCCTTATAGAAAGCTATATAGAAGCATTTGTTAAATATCAGACGAAAACGCTAAACAAGAGAATCCTTCCATCTGTTTCCCCGAGAATAATCAATGTGGTTTTTATAGTTTTCCAAAGATGAGAGCTGCAAACATTATAGATAACAGCTAAAGTCAATAAATCCCAATACTTATGAATTTTCGGTCGATTAAATGTGATATCTTCCTGCTTCAAGAAAGACTTTCTAAATTTCTAACCACCGTTTGCTTCGCATCGTCAATTGTCAGTTTAAACCCGATCAAAAATCCTAATTGTGTCTTTCTTTAAAATAAATATTAAGTCCGGCCTAACTGCTACGGAAATGTATGTCCAACAAACTGTTTTCAAAAGTAAGAAGAGGAGTGAAATTTATCACCAACAGCCCGCGTCAATTTGGGTAAATTGAAAGTCCTTTTTGAATACTACAGCAAAGTAATCCTATTAAGAGAGTTGAAACCAAGAAATTTAATTTCACTCAAGGATTATTGAGTATCAAATAATTCCCTAACATTGTGAACGCGAAATTTACCACAGAAAGTAAGAATAGGGATTGGATTGTGGAACATGAAGCCTACTTAGGAAAATTAAATAAAAAGTCACCCTATAGTAATTCCACGAAACCCTTTACGCGACTTTAAGAAGGTTATCAGTTTCACAAAAGTGTAATGGAAGGACTTTCCCCTCACGGCGCGATTATGAAATGTATTATCAACGGAGAGACCTTGTCCTCTCCTGTACTTCCGTCCTTTTTTAAACAGACTTTAAATAAGCCAATACTCTGTGTAATCCATGGTTAAATGATAGCGGGAGGGCAGGCTTAAATCTTGAAGAATACGCAAAGAATAGCAATTTATACGCCTATGATCTCAAAGCCGACCTTTCAGCTTGTAACGCCTATCAATTTAAACATTTTGAGAAAAGGGACAATTAGAACTAAGTCTCTCTTTTGGATCAGTCTACAATCACCTCATCAGAGTACAGTAGTGCGATACTATCCTTAAGAAACATGCCTTCTAACTCATATGAGATTTGGACACCGAGAAGTAAACCGAAACGTGCTTTTTGAATTATTTAACAGATGAATTGAATATAGGAATTTTTAATAACTTGAAAGTTAGATGTATGGACATCATCTTTTTTAAGGGAAAGTGTTCGCTTATTAACGAAATAAACACTGTAAAGCTGGAAGAAGGAATACCTGCTTGTATTTCATACATCACGGCATCTTCGTTCTATATCACCTCCACTGAACATGGTGAGGAATTTTCCGTTTTACTAGGGCAAAAAACGATATTTTCACATAATTTGATGCTTGAACTTAAAAAGTGTGATATTGATTATCTTATATCATCTTAATTTTTAAAATATAATAATGTAAGTTAAGTAAAAACTATGTCTTACCCCATTAAAACCCTTTATATTCTAAATTTTAATGTGAGTCTAATTGTTAATTTATTCAATTATAATGCTTTTTAAATAATGTATGTTTAATAAACTTGTAAATATATTTGATGCTAAAAATTTGTTAAATGTCAAATGAAGTTATCAGAAGATGTATCACAGTAAATTAATGCTTTAAAAATGGAAAAGCGCGATTTTACTTCCCCGCTTAACATCTCGTATATATACCCACTGAGTAAATAAAAAATACCACTATATAGAAATGATTATTATATATCTATATATAATATTATGATATATCGTAAATATTATATATATACAGTATATAATATATATATAATATACCCTAAATATTATATATATAATATATATATATATAGTATACCTATATTTGTAATATTGGCGGTCTGCGGGCGCACGGCGGCGGCGGTTACGCGGAATATTGCGCCTGCGAGGAGCGCACGCCGGCGGCGGTTACGCGGTAAAAATATTGCGCCTGCAGGCGCAAACGTCACGCAGGGGCATGCTCTCGTTGCCATTCCTGTGACCCCTTAGAGAGTTGAAACCCGGAAACGTTTTTGGCGTTCACTGCCCCCAATGTGTAACTCCTTTTAGATATTTATTCTGGTCGTGCTATAAGTGTAAGAAAAAGACTAACTCCATAGTAGGAAGCCTCCTAGCAACTTGTAATATACAACAATCGAATCATCTCATAGACTTTAACTAGGGTAAGACACCAATATTAGGGCTATTCTAAGGCTCAGGGGAGGCTAGAAAAGGCTTGGAAAAAATGGCACTCAGTTGGCACTGAGACACTCATTTGGCACTGTGACACTCAGTTGGCACTATGTGGCACTCACATGACACTATGTGGCACTCACTTGGCACTGGCATTGGCACTCATTGGAACTCATTGGCACTCACCTGGCACTGCATAGAAATACTCATAGAACCTAATAGAACATCAATCTTAGACACTCCTTAAAGGTGATTTGGGTAAACCAATCAAAGTGATTCCTAAAAAGTTGACAGGCAACAAATCTGGATATCATGCAATATAGGTGCCATCAAAAGATGAACCATCAATATAGGTGCCAACAAAGTTGAGCCATAAAAGTTGAGCCATCAAAGTTGAGCCATCAAAGATGAGCCATCAAAAGATGAGTCATCAAAGCTGAGGCATCAAAATGCTGAGGCAAATCAGTGAGGCATCAAAGGCTGAGGCATCAAAGTTTAGCATCAAAGCTGAGGCATCAAAGCTAAGGCATCAAAGCTGAGAATGACAAAAGTGTGTGTGTGTGTAAGTGTATATGGGAGAGTGTGAGGGTAAGTGTAAGTGTCTATGGGTGAGTGTAAGTGTCTATGGATGAGTTGTAAGTGTTATGGTGAGTGTAAGTGTTATGGGTGGGTGAATAAGTGCCTAGGGGTGAGTAGCTGTGTCGTGTGTAGGTGTAAGGTGTGAGCTAGGGTGGGTGTATGTATCTATGCCGGGGGTGGTGAGGGGTGGTGTGGGGTGGTTATATAGGTTGGGTGTATGTGTTAGGTAATGTGTGTATGTTGTCTAGGTATGTGTGGTCTGCGTGTCTATGTGTGTGTAGGTGCAAGGTGTGAGCGTAAGTGTCTATGGGTTGGGGTGTATGTGTGTATAAGTAGCCTAGCGGGTGTGCGTGTGTGTGTATACGTAGCCGTGTGTTTGTGTTGGTGTATACGTGTCGCGTGTGTGTTTGTGTGTGTGTTAGGGTAAGGTGTGAGTGGATGGAATAAAATGACTCAAGTTAGGAATAGTATTACTAATAAGGAGCAGGTACCTACAATGACCTCATGTTAAGAACAGTTACCTACGCAAGTAAACTGTGTCCACGGTACCTGCAATTGAGTTCAATTTAAAGCCCACTTAATCCTTACGCACTTTAGGAAGGTCAATTTTTCGGCCTTGAAATAAGTATCAAGGCCGAAAATATCAAGGCCAATGAACCGAAATATCAAGGCAAAACACCAAAAAGGGGGCTAGCCCTAAAGGGGGGTCAAAAAAGGGGGCAAAAAACTAAGGGGAGACACGTACGACGGTATGCTACGCAACCCGTCTGGCGCACCCCTTTCCTCCGAAGGGGTGCCAAACAAGGCCGGGTATAATTATATATTTATATATAATATAATATTAATTTAATTATTATATAATATTATATATATATATATATAATATATATATATATATATATTAGTATATATATATATATATATATTATATATATATATAATATATTATATACATGGGCAAACGAATATCACCCTTCTACTGACTGGGCTAATCCTTTTATGGGGGCCGTTTTTGGGAGTAATTACCTTTAATGTTAATGGCAGGAAGAACATGTAAGTACAATAAATCATTGTAAGTGTATGTAATCTTGGGGAAAATGTATCTTTCTCGAATAACGAAATTCGGTTTTTTTCCTCTTTGCGTTCCGCAAGTGTCCCGCTGTCTAAGGAGGCATGGAGTATTCGATGACTGGTGTGGATTTATGTGTCTGGTACTTTGGTAAGGAAACTTCGCACAGAACTGAGTTGGCATAATGTAAATGTCATAGATTAAACATGGGGGTAAGTGTTTAGCAAGAGTGTCTTGTTTCGGAAAAGTGGTTTGTATGAAAAATTACATGGGTTTTGCATATTCATAGAGAATTTTAAGACTAAATAAGCTAGTGCCATTTTACAATAATTTCTATTAAGTTCAAGGATAGTCCAGTAAGGAGAACGGTATTTTGTGCAAAAGAATAAGAGCATAGGAGGATTTAGACTTAAATAGTCAGGAATAATAATCTTTAGTTTGCCTTGTTTTGTAAATGATAAATTGGATTAAAAATTGCGCTAATGAAATAAATTTCATCTTTCTAAACGGTAAAAGCCTCATACTTCGATGGCTTTAGGGATTGACACTAAGCTTTGACTTTCCACGTAAAGTGATATATGATATGTGAAAAGTTAAGCTTTATTTTAAATATAAATGATTTTATAAAGGTATTTGTCTTCATTATTTGTTCAAAATTGTTTCTTGCCCTGTAAATGATATAAAGAGAAATTTAAGGGTCAATCATCTTTCAAATGAGGTAGAAATGATGTCCAAGATGATGATGCTGATGATAGGAACCAATTTCATAGAAAAAGATATAATCAACCAGTTAGCTCTAAAATGAAAACTAAGGTAAAATTACGCACAAAAATCTACCAGGCAGCGTAAAATAAAGATTGCGATAAAAATAGGCTAAAATCTGCCGTGCAGCTTAAAAAATATATACAATAAAATTATGTTCAGATCTACCATGCAGTTTAGAAGAAAATACGATAAAGTTAGCTCTAAAAATGAAAACTAAGGTAAAATTACGCACAAAATTCTACCGGGCCGCTTGAAAAAAATAAACAATAAAATAGTATTTATATATACATTACCCCTCATTCTATAATCTAAAATGTTGTATGTAATGAATTAAATACCTATATAGTGCCGTTCGTATTGAGTCGGTACCTATTATGTGTATTATATTTCTTATATTTTCCGTTACGTATGGTAAGTAGCTCAAATATAATAAGAAGGTGCGTATTTTTATACATTTTACGTATTCCACTAATTTAGAGGAACGCTGTATTATACCTGTCATGACAAGACCTACGGAACTATCATATTATAGACCCCTATATACTACAGAGTTACCTAATTAGATTACTTTAGTACCTATATATAATCCACGATAATCACGGACAGAAATGATAGACCTATAGTAGACTACTACCCTATATTTCATTCACATTTAAAAACTGTTCCCGTATATGTCACGATCACGTATTTAGTATCCCTTAATACAAATTAAGTACTTACAACTCTCGCTTATTAATACAAATGTACATATATTTTTTCTCTATCAGATTTACTACATAAGAATTACTCCTATAGTATTCAGAATATCAATTATGAACTTTTTCACCAAAGGATGTACTTGAGATTCGGAGAGCACGAGATGTGAATTTTGATTCAGTCTTTAGAGATACATCTTTGGTGGAATAGAATTCAATTACGCTGCTCGCAGGTGATGGATCGGTAGTGTCCAATAGCTACTCTCGTTCCTTTATACACCAGTATACCAGATAAATCAACTCTCAATTCTTACGTTATAAACAGAACATGGAAATACGCTATCCATATATCACTATGTACCACGAAGGCTCTATATGATACTACCTATTTCCCATTGAGAGTAACTTATACACAGGGTAAGTAGGAACGCTATCAATTATCAGAACCGTTACTTTCTCAGAAGAGAGCGAGAGAGCTGGGTATCACCTGCACTATTATGTGGACTATGACACAAGTAGAGCTCCGTGTTGGCCTGATCCTAGAATATTCACGAGCTGATGAGAGCACAAGAGAATGAAGAAATCGCCTCTGAAATAAACAGTTTCACAGTCAGGGTATAACACAAAAAGCCTATAGAGCTGGAGGTAATTCGTGGCGTTCAGATGGTAGCGCGAAGTCACGATGACATAACTATCTTATAAGACCTCGAACTATTTAGTTCCATATACCAAATATGTTGATTTTGCAAGTACTCCAGGATGAGAAAGAAATTTTGGCGTAATCCGGCTACGCGAGCTCAACCTTTTTATAATTGAAAGAGTAACTATGCCCAATTATTCAATTATATCTTACCAGGGTCAATACAACTAGTGCCGCTTTCGAGGATCAATCTTATTATGTCAATAAACCGAAAGATGTCGAGCTCATGAAGAGCTTTAGTTAAAACCCTTCGGGCACCCTACTCGCTAGGAACTGCGGCCTGGGGTACTCTTATAGTCGAGTACATGGGCTGTATTTCAGTAGGCTGAGTCTCCTAGTTATTGGCCATAAGACAGGTAATAACCATCAGCTGCTAGGTCTTTGTCCACTGAAGCGCACAGGAAGGCCAGAAGTAAAGAACCTGACGAAGCTCACCACACTCAAATACCTCTCAGCCCGCCCCATGCCACATGACGACGTCGGGTAACCTCCTCCGACGCCCCCAGTAAGAGCCGTGACAGATGAAACAATTGCGTTGACAATTGCGTTTATCTAACCTTCAAGAACGAAGGACATAGGAATATCTTAATCGGAAACCTGGCTGTTGATGGTAGGGTTAAGTTAGAGTGAATAGTAAAAGTTGTATATTCGAATAAATGTAATAATTGAATTAGGTTGATACATTATAAGGACATAAAAGGATTTTACGCTTCACTTTTTCGACTAATTTGGTGCCTTACCACTCTACCTTCTAGTCCTCCGCAGGGGGCAGAATATGTTGCTGCGGATGTACTAAATCCAACAGTTTATTCTGGTGGACTCCTCTTGCGTTCTCAAATATACTTTATAATGTTTCCTACATGTATCTTGCCCTAGACGTGCTTTGTACAATTCACCCAATGAGCACAGTAACTATCCATAAGTCAGAATGAAATTCTGAAGCTCCGTCCCTCGCCACAGTAATATATGATCACCCTCACCCTCTATTGGCCCTTGTACCACTAGTTAATTTAGGCAATAAAAAAAGTACTGTAGTTGAGATCAACTAATATATATAACCATATCCCTGACATATAGTGCTAATTATATATATTAATTAAATTTAATAATATAGATATAGATATTATATAAGTATATAATTATAAATAATATAATAATATATTATATAATATATATATATATATATGATTATAATATATAATATAAATTATATAATATACGAAATTATATTGACCAGTAATAAATATGAAATATTATACGGATAAAGAGAGGGATAAATAGGGGACACATAATGAAGATGGAAAACGATAATGAAATCTAATAAATGGTACCATAACGAGGTATGAATAATATGATATAATTATGAAAAAATTTAGTACAAATCTACAGTTGTAACTGTCAGTCAAAAGAGTTACAGAGAGGCGAAAATACAGATTATATAATTCAGAGGTAATTCTACCTATATAAAATACTACTAATATATATAGTAATAATTTATTATTAATAAATTATATAATTAGAATAGAAATAAACATGTTTGGTTTTTCAAAATAAAAAGTTACGATTACATAAATTTCCTTGGGGTGGCCCGGTAATTAATTTGTTGATATACGGCATTTATTTATTAATTATATTTCAATATTCCCCATTACACCTTGGAAAGCAATGGAGTGTGGGTTGATAACATAGCCAATCGGCTATACAACCGTAAGAAAACAGCAAAAATATAAGTATGTCCCATACCTACAAGAATCAACTACTTTTTGAATCATGGGCCTTCTGTGAATAAAAATAAAGAGGTTTTTAAAGCCTCAAGATTTCATAAATAATCGACAATGTTTCCCCTTAAATTTCAGTCGTCATTTCGGTGGTTAAATTCAGTTAATTATTATATATATTATTATTACTATCTATTATTATTATTTTTTTGTTCATTATTATATTATTATTATTATTATATATTATTATTATTAAAGTTATTTATTGTTTATTATTATATGTATTAGTTATTTTATTTACTTTTTATTTATTTTATTATTATATTAGTTATTATATGATTATTATTATTATATTATTATATATATTATGATTATTATATTATTTATTATATTTATTATTGATTATTAATATTTATTATTATTTATGTATATTATTATTATATAATTGGGTGCAAATACTGTTTGGGCGTTTATTTTAGTGGGACATTTTAAACTTGAATGCCGTCTGTAATTATAGAACAATGTCTTCGTTAATTCTATTAAGGACGACGGGATTTGTGTTACCAAAACTACCCTAAATCGCAACCACCATTCATGACACATAAAAACATACACGTACAAACCTTTGTGGTACCCCCGCTGTAAATATTGTCCCTCTCTACATCCCTTTAAGAGCATTGTTGTCCCTTGCGCCACTACTGTCTTGCATCCAAACCCTTTTATAATCCGTCTATTTTGTTGCACACTCGCCCGCATCTTTTTCTACATGTACTTACACACAATAAATCGGGTAAAAACAAAAATTACAATCGCTTTTGTAAGTAATAAGCTAGGAATTAATTTAAGTGATAAAATTAACGAAAAAAGATTTGTTAACTAAAAAACAAAAAAAAAAAAAAAAAAAAAAAAAAAAACTCCCAACAAATTTATATGTACTCGTCTATCATTTATGCACGGAAACATCAATCGGATTTTTCAAAAAGATTTTTTCATTGATTTTTGCTGCCAAAAAAAATCATATGATTTGCTTTTTTTGCTTTTGTCTTTTTAATATATATTTTTTAATATTTGCTATTTAAGTGATTTAACTTCAATAGAAATAAAAAAAATAATTAACATATCATAATCAAGAGTCCAATAATAGATATATTGAGAGTATCTCATTCAAAAGATCATTGTTTCTAATTGTTCTTCTTATTCCGATGTTAACTATATACATTATTACAAAATATCACTTCTTAGTGTTGCTGTTCCATGGTCATAACTATAAGCCCATTTTAAGATTTGAACGTCAAGATATAGGCCTTAGAGTAAAATGAATTACCTATCGACGTTTAAAAACAATGTTTGTTTACAAAATATATTCGCGTGACGCACAACTCAAAAAAATCCAAAAAAATCAAAAAATCAAAAATTGATTTTTTCCCCAAAAAATCCAAAAAATCCCCAACCCTGATTTATATTATATGCTATATTTTGTAGTATATGTTATTAATTGATTTGCACATTATACATTGTTGATATTTTTCCAAATCGGTTTTCTCTTATCATCTTTGTTGCTTTTTACCTGCCGGGCACTATAAAAGACCAGTCTCTCTTTTACTCATTCCAAATTAGTTAATTCCAACGTATAAAAGCAAAAATAATTAGAATATAACTACTAACGTTTTAGTCATGTAGGAACACTGGCTAAATAGCTCGTGATTTAACTACCCCTCTGATTCATAGGTATGTGAAAAGGAAATCCTGGTTAAACCACACCTTTCACGCGTGAGGGTTCGAAGGGGGAAACGAAGTCCTCGTAGTGAAACATCTTAGAACTTACCATTAAATTTTGTTCCGTTGCTAGGGACAAAATATAGAAAGAATCTTGAAAGTCTCTTCATAGTGAAAAAAAAAGTACAGGTAAGGATCTCGTTTAACCTCCATAGAATTCTTTGCCAGCATTCTCTGGACGAATAAGTGTTTAGTGTGTGTGTTCACCGATTCATTATCCAATCTTTTATTTTAAACCAAGACAAAAAAAGGCATGGAATATGATATGATATACAGTGATATTACCGCAGGCTCACTTGCCAGAAGAAATAACTTAGATCGCATCTGTAGCCTTAGAGCATTAATTTAAAATCTACATATCATGCCCAAAGTACGTCTAACATTTACATTCGAATATATAAAGCATCTATGAAATATTTGTAATAATTGCAGTGACATCCTCAGCAAAGCAATCTACACTATCGAATCAACTTTATTATTATTATTATTATTATTATTATATTATTTTTTTACTTATTATTATATTATTATTATATTATATTATTATGATAAGTATATTATAATTATTATAATTATTAGTTATAATATATATTAATTATATTTATGATTATATTATATACGTACAAGAACATGCATACATAAATTAATATATTAATTATAATTATTTAGATATATAAATATATATATTATATATAATATAATATATATATTAAATATAATAATATATATATAATATTATAATAGTAGTATAATATATTATATATAATATATATATATTAATATATATTATATATATTATATAAACAATATACAGAGCTGGGCGTTGCGCAACCGAATTGCGCCTATGGCGCACTATCAATTCTTAGGCGCAAAGGCGCATAGTCGCAACAATTTAAAAAGGCGGACTAGGCAATAGGCGCACAGCCAATTCTCTGCGCCTATAGCCGCGCCTGAACAGAACAAAGCATTTTTACCCTAAAAGTTAAAACTTGAAGCATGGCAAACTTGCAATCATTCTAAAAACCATGTAAAACTTTAATATATATAAATAATATATATATATGTATATTATATTATATATAAAATATATATTATTATATATAATATATAAATATATAATAAATATATATATATAATATTATAATATATATAGATATCAATATATGATATATATAAGTTATATATATAATATATAATAAAATAATAATAATATATAGTATATATTATATATATATATATATATATTATATAATATATATATTAATATATATATTATATATATATATAAATAACTAGTTCAAGAGTCTATACTACAAATAAATGCGCAAACCTATTGCTCTGAAACATTTCAACTTCTGCACGCTCGCTCGTCGCTGGACCCTGGGGGATTATGGACCACAAGGACATCGGATAGGAAGAGCGACGTGTAGATATTAGTTTTAACGGTGTTTTAATTACAAAAATAATAAATGGTTTTTTCTTCGCTTATAAAAGCAGCTTTTATTATCGCACAAATTCTTTGCAAATAATTCAAGCGAAACGATCCCACACGGCCGCGAAAATGTCGCATAGGGCTAGTCACATGAGTTGCGTCAAAAAATATAGGCGCACTATTCGCGCAAAGGCGCTATAGGCGCAGCGCACGTCACAAAAAATTATAGCGCGCCCCGCTCTGTATATTATATATATATATTATAATACTTATATTATATATATATTATTAATATTATATATATTATATATAATAATATATATATATATATAGTATAGATAATTATATATATAATAATAATATATATATATTCTCTATCTCAGGACACTAAACACACTTCTTAATAGTAATTGCGAACAATCTTTCGTTCGCCAAATGTTATTGTATTTAGTTATCTACTAAAAGCACTCGCACATAAACTAGTATAATGTAATTATAATAAATATTTCAACAAAATTCCATTTGAATTAAACAGAGAAAAATTACATTAGTATAATGATATCAAGCTGCAAGGTTTTTCATAAATAACGTATAAAATTAAAAAATCACCACTTCTAACCTAATCGTTTTCACCAATGTTGATGCATAACCATACTAAGAGTCATTTTATGTACTTAATAGACTGATCAGCAACGAAAACTAAAACCATATAATAATAAAAGAATCAAATTCAATGATCCTCCTTTATATATAGTATATATTATAATATATATATCATTCATAATATATAATAAATATATTATAATATATATATAATATATATATATAGTATATATTAATATATATATAAATATAATATATATATTAATAGCAATATATATATTATATATTATATATTATCTATATATATTATATATATATATATATATATTATATATATAATATATAGATATATATTAATATAATATAATATATATAAATAGGCACGTCGCTTAGCAACGAGGACCCAGCTTCGAGACTGGTGGAGCGAAGAATCTGAGCTATTCTCATTAATCTAGCTTCGCCCACTCAGTACGTGTATGATACATTGTTGGTGTTCTGCTACAAAGGGAATAATCGCGGCGTCCGCGATAGGCCTGCCAAGCCACAATTGGTCGTTAGGCCCTTGTTCCCAAGGACCTTTCTCCGAAGGGTCACTGACAGTACGAAAGTCCCTTTAACTGTGTGATGATACAAAATTTAATATATATATAATATAGATAATATATATATTATATATAATATAATAATAATAAATAATAAAGTATATATTATATACATGGCCGGATCGAGGTCAAAATTCTGAGTAGGCTAAATTAATAATACTTATTATATATATTATAATAGTATATATATTATAAAATTATATATATATATATATATATATATAATAGTATATATATATATATTATATATATTATATATATAATTATATTATAGAATTATATATATATGCCAGCAACACTAGTTAAAATTTAATATTTAATGAAACTTAAATCAAAAGTATGAATTCATATCCCCAGATTTATAAAAACTAGGAAGACTCATTTTATTAAAAGCGCTAGACATAATATAGGTAATAAATAATATTTATACATGTTTTGATGCAAATGTTCCTGTGGTTGTAGTATACAGTGATGGTTGGTACAGTTAGCAGAAAAAAAATAACTGTGACTGTAATACATTCGTAACTCAATAGACGAAACCAAACCCATTGATTGAAACATGTTCGGAAAAGTTAGTCAATGATCATACTGAACTATGTCTAAATAAAGTCGTTCACTACTGAGTAGATCGATTACCATAAAATAAACTATCAGTTAATTAATTATTAATTATAATAATATTATTTTTCTTGCTAATGTCATTTTAAATGATGTCTAAAGAAAGACAATTGTTAATAGAGTCGGTCGAAACACTGGAATTGTCCTACCCAGTATAGAAACAGAAATGATTTCTTGATTCAGAGAAAAAAACAGTTGCCAATATCGCTAATAATTAAAAATAGGAATGAGTGACAATTAAGTCGGCGGCTTATCAGGGAGCCTTCGAACGAAATAATGCTACTATACTTATATATTATTAATATTAGTATAGTATTATATATTATAATATGTATTATATATAATATATATATATATATTATAGTAAGTATATATAATATATATATATATATAGTAGTATATATATATAGATAGTATATATATTATAATTACTGAGCTTTTATATTATTGGTTCACTAGAGGCAATTATGTCGTGCGTACTCTGCCTACCCGCCAAAAGCCGCCACTTGATATAATATGATTATATTAATTAATATATATATATATTATATATTATATATATATATATAATATATATTAAGTATATATTAATAAGTGATGCACCGGAGAAGTTATTTGCCGGAGGGCGAGAGCCGGAGGCCGGAGATGATATAATCTAATTCTCGGAGCCGAGTGCCTCCCGCCGGAGAGATGAAAATTTGCATTTATACTTTGACCTTTTATATATATATTATAAATATATATATATATATAGTATATAATTATTATATATATATATATAATATATATAATATATATATATAAATATTATATAGATATATATAAAATATTATAAGTAATATATATATATTAGATATAATATATACTATAAAATATATATATATGTATATATTATATATAACTATATAATAAGGAAGATGGACCCTGCCAGCCATGCAATTATATTGCCACCTTCCTCGCCGCATCCACTAGTAGTAAACTACTAGAGAAGTACCCTCCTTGAAGAGGTCTAAACCCGGAAGTGTGAACTACTTGTGCGCTACTGGAATACATTACTATCAAGAGAAACCCAAAGAAAGGTTCAAAATATTATAGCAACATAAACCTACTGGATCATCTGAAGAGAAACATAAAACCATATATTGAAGAAAAAAATATCTGAATCAAGAGGAAAAGTGCCGAGAAAAAAAAAATGCTTACACAGAAATGAAACTTTTTATTCCAGCCACATCAACTTCTATCCTCTAATTAAAAAAAATTTCTTCAGCCTACATGTTTGAAAAAACTATTAAGAACAAAGATTGGCCATTAATGAATAGAAGAGCACAGAAATTCGTTTCAAAATTGGGGAATTGATTGATGTGAACAACTGCCATTTTCTTTGTTGAAGACAAATTGTGATTTAAAGATTAATAATCACGTAATAGTCCACAATAAATATTCCATTCAAGGAGTCTTTGCAAAAAGAATATCCATCATAATATATAAAAGGAAAAGAACAAAAATACACCATCCTCGTACTTACTAGCATATCATTAACATCAGATATTTGGACTGCTCATATAACAATGAAAGGCGTATAAGTATGTCAGGCTAATTGGATTGATAAAGATTTCTTCAAAGAAAGGAACATTCAAAATCAGTAGGTTGTTTTCCTTCATTCACAGAAAAATTATGTCTAAAAAGTGAGGAAAACACTTAAGAGCTGGGATTGAACAAAAGAAAATCATGTTGTCCTAAAATAACGCACCAAACATTACAAAAGGTATTGAGAGGCCAGTGTTATAAATGAGCCCATTTGATTTCATCCTTAACAGCTTATAATCTTTAATTGATTTCTCAAAATCAATTAATACGTTAATTATTATGTAGAAAATGAGGTCATTTTAGTGACACCATTGGCTACACACTAAAATTAACGGAAATTTCAAAATATCTCCATGCAAAGAATTCGGATTAGATAAAAATGATACAAAATGAAGTCATAAAATATAAGAATAAAGGGATCATACGACAACAAATTGGCAATTATTAATATATTCAATTAAAAAGAATAATTAGATTCTAAAATGTAAATTGGAAAGGGAAAATATAATGAGATTTTTAAATAGGAGAAAGAATAAAAACTTAAAGAAGACAAGAGGAGAAAAATAAAGAGACAGAAGTACCTGCATTTAAGACAGTATGAAGAAAGAGTTAGCAAAAACTTTGGGCTGGATAGCGGTGTAAAACTATGAAAGATGAACTTTTAAATTCGGTTACTGAACGTTATAACCATTAAAGAGAAGAAACTTTATTTACTGAACAGTTCAAAATCCACAATACAAATTAGCTCCCTTTTGATATTATTATCCGAATCATGACAATAATTCTGCTGAGAGAAAAAGTTGGACCATTAAAAATGATAAAAAAATGTTCATTAATTTCTATCCTGATAAACAAGCTATGATGAAAAAGATCAAGTCACATACAAATTCACATTAACAATCTAAAATGAACGGAAGCACATCAACTTTTCTGGAAGTGCTTTGATACATGCTACAAGAAAAAATCGTTAGAAGAAAATGAAGAATATTTCAATAACAATAATAACCAATGGAACTAATCAAGGAAAAAAGTTAAAATGCAAAACGTAGAAAGCAGTGAGAGAAAACAAATGAATTAGAAAATAAGAGAGAAACTATTGTGGATAAATATTTTGCAGCTACCACTATGGAACGAAAATCGGATGCTGATATGTTTTCCACTGCTATGTGAGAAGAAAGTAAAAGCTCTTATCCTCATCCAATAATCCTGGTGCAGCCGTCATCTCCCCTCTCCACTCAATTGTGTATTACGCGTAGAAATGTAGCCAAGTCAAGGAAATATTCTACAAGTAAAAGCGAATCGGCTCTTTCTCGACAACACTTAGCTAATCAGCTCCGTTCTCATCAGAATGAAAAGCATTGATTAAATATAGAGAGGTTCCCGTAAATAGCAATGCATAAGCTAATTACTACCTTCAAAACGTACTTGCGCTTAACAAAAAATTTAATTTCTCCAAGAAAATTCTATGTGATATCTGCTTTGAAGACGATAACAGCTGTACAGCACTATATATGTATTTATATATTATATATATAATCTATTAATAAGATATATATAATATATTATAATAAAGATATATAATTATGATAATATATATATAATTATCATAATGATATATATATATAATATATAATTATAATATATTATAATAATATAAATATTATATAATTATATATATAATAATATATAATAATTATTATAATATAGTTAAATATAATATATATATATATATATAATATATAGTTATTAAATATATATATAATATATATTATAATATATATATAATATAATAGATAATAATAATTATATATATATAGTATTAATAATATATATATATTATATAATTAATTTGTATATAATAATTATATAGTATATAATATTATATATATATATATATATTATATATTATAATATATCTATAATATATATATATAATATAATAATATTAATATATATTATATATATAGATATATAATATATATCATATAATATATATAATAAAATATATTATATATATATTAATATTAATATATATATAATATATTAATAAATAATAAGAAAAAATATAATTAGTTTATATATATAAATATATATATGTATATATATATATATAATTAATATATATAGTTTCATATGTTAGTCTGTTAAAACTTAAAATCTCTTTAATAATTTAAAATTAAGATATTATCATAATTTTTAGTCTTTGGGTCAGGATATGAGGCATGTAGTTTAAAATTTCTTTTACCAATTTCATTAAATATTTCTGTAATTTTTTTTTTTTTTTTTGTATGTTTAAAGTAGATTTTACTCAAAGTGTATTTTTGTTAGCTGTGTCATTGTGATATCAAACCCTTTAAGGAGTTGTTTATCAAATAATTATGCAACTTCTAAAGGTGTCAATAGTCTATTGATATATATATATTTATAGTTTAGTATATTAGTTATTAGTTTGACTTAATATTATCACTACCAACAAAAAAAATACTAAAATAATTTTATTTCACTTTTTTTATTAATCAGTTCTTCTAAATAAAATTATTTTATTAAATTCTCATATTACTTTATTGAATTATAACTATTTTATTTTCAAAACCTTTTTTATATATTACAAAATTGAGTTATTGATACAATGTTACCGCCGACCGGAATCTTTAAAACAGGCCGGAATCTCCGCCAAGCCGGAGCCGGAGCCCGGAGCCGGTGCATTTCCCTAAATATTATATATATATAATTATATTATATATTATATAATATATTATGATATATAGTATATTTATATATATATACTATATAAAATATATATATTTAATATATTAATAATAATATAATATATATAGTATATATATATATATTAATATAAAATTTATATATATTCTCATTTTTCAGAAATTTGCTTCTCGGCACCTCACCACACACACGGGAGCTTAAGTGACACAAAACCACAACACCATACTCCTCGTGCCCTTCATTTCAACTTCATCTTCAGCGCAGAACCACAACTGCCACCATAACACATCAAACAATATTAATGCCACCCTGCAGCACCAGCCAAAAGCTCCATCCCATCTGCATAACACATCACAAAAAGCATCATCGCACCCTCATCACAACTCATTAGTCATGACGGAGTATTTTGGTTATTGGGTTTTTGTTCCATATCACTTTGATTTGAAATAATATTGCCTGCTACCACATATTTTTTTTTGTTACTTCTGTGCTCATAAAATTAGAAATAGAGAAAAAATATTCACAGCCCAAAATAATCTGACATGAACCTGATACATGAGCAATTCGGCTTTTTGAAAGTTGCAAGTAAAGAATTAGATAACAAGATAGAAAAATGGAAAGTGTTCCAACTTTACCAGTTGAGTACATTAAGAATGCGAATAGTAACAAGGTCGGGTGTAAGGAATGCGTATAGTAAGACAAGTCGGGTTAAGAATGGCGTATAGAACTCAAAGTCTGGTAGAGAGAAAGAAAAATGTTCTATTTTGAGGTTTAGATAGTCGAGTAGACTTTAATAGTCGTAGAGTTAGACAATAGTAGAATAGAATAGATAATTTATGTAGATTTCAAGGGTAGTCAATGTATAGGTGAAAATTCAAATGAAAAATTTCAAAAATCCAAATTAGAAACCTAGAAACTCGGAACAGACATCTTTGTTTGTGTTATATACCGTATATATATATATATATAATAGTATATATTATAAAATATATAGATATATATAAATATATATATATATATATAATAAATATATATATATATATATATAATATATATAATATATATTAGTAATATTAATATATTAATATAAATATATATATATATATATATATTAATTATATATAGTTAGATATTATATAATATATATAATATATAGATATATATTAATATAATATATTTTATATATATATATATATATATATATATATATTATATATATAAATATTATTTAATAATAGTTGTCACCTATTCATGGGAGGTGTTGTCACGCCAAAATTTACGCAGAATGAGCATTAGACTGCAACGCTTTAAATTTAGGAGTTTAAATTCAGCAGCGAACAGAAAGATGAAGAGATCATAGGAAACAAGGTCGGAAAGAAGGCGGAAGCACCGCAGCGAACTAGCCCTTGGAGTTACCAATATCTACACAAAACTCGTTCGCAGACAGACACAGAAACCCCTTGTGCTACGAGGGCGTCCCAGTGGTGGTGGTACGGGAGTGGTAATAGTTCCCTCGAACACTGCCGCGGCGGTATCCTATTGAAAAGAGTATAAGATAAAGAACCACCTCGCGCCGCTCAAGATAGAGGTCAGGAACTGGAAAGGTACTGATACAGTTTTATAAACTTTTGGCTTTTTACTCGACCCTTTCCAAAAGCCGGGTAAACCAGAGCCCCCCCAGATAATAGAACAGTACTCCATACAATGGGATGAACCGCTTGTAGCTGATGAAGTAACTGAAAAGGAAAAAATCTCGCATCTCTAAACAAACTCCCAGTTTCTAGGTCCGAACCTACACACCGTAGGTATTGGCCCATCCCTGTTACTTCTTTTGTTTAATGTAATGCCAAGTGATTTATATGTCACAGAGAGACAGCAACCGTCGAAAGAATAGAAACAGTTGAAGGTGTTTTAGAGATAAATTTATAAGTGAGTTTTTTAAAGATTGAAATTTTCAAACGAAGTCAACGACCCTTCAATCGAAATTCTATCCAATCAGCGGAATAGAATCATAAAGGTTAAGACGAGAGCAATTCTAGAAGAAAAGAGGGGGGCAGAATTGAAATGAATTGAGGAATGAAGGGTCGAGTCATCGCCATATGAGTGGATAGATTAGATGTGCAGGTGAGAAATCATTAAATGAAAAGTAGGAATTATAGTAGAATGAACCGGTGAACTAAGACACCACTATTGCACAGAAAAAGAAAAGAAGTCCCTCCCATCAACCACACCGAATTGAGCGACTTGACAATCTAGACTAAGTAAGCAAATTGATGGAAAAACCCAAGGAGGGAAGCTGGACATCGACGGCGTGGCCTCACCTGGTCAAATTCTTTGGATATGTCAACGCCCCCACCAAGTCCCCTAACGTTCAAGATGGAAAACCATAAAATTGGTTAAAAAATAGGAAAGTAATTTCGCCCTAACTTGAAACGCCGAAAGCCGTACTGCGATCGGAAAGAATGAGATTCCAGATATCTAAGAAAGTAGAGTAAGAAAGGTTCAGAGATCTAGATAGAATACAATGAAGACTCTATGGGCTACAGTTAAAAGGATAACAGAGCGCCCTTTCCGAATAAGGTTGGACATGTGCGTGCTTTCAACACTGCATGGACAATGCAGTATGAGCAAAGAGAATTTATTGTACGAGGCGT
>JABUQX010088687.1:0-12500 GCA_015478945.1 Trachelipus rathkii
TCTCGGTCTGACTGTTCAAATAGCGATAAACTTTATGAAATGTCAGGCTGGTGTGGTAATTGGTGTAGCATGCTGAAATTCAACACACGGAAATAAAGAGCAAATGGAGTCGATTATGCTTTCACATATGAGCAGGTAATTTTTAAGATATGCTCTCGTTTGCACTCGTCAAAGTAATTTTAATTGTAGAGATGAGTCGAATAATTTGGGAATTTGTTAGTAGTGAGTTAGCTTATATTTGTGTTCTTTATTCAGTAGTAGTACTTTGAGGGTTTGTGTCCATTTTTGTAAACGTATTGGAAATGTAGGATCGAGGGTTGTGTCATAAGAGGTTGTATTTTTTGGGATGTCGTCCGAACGCGCGCATTCGAAAAGGGACGCTGGTTTCAAGTTCGCGTAGTGCGGAGGCATTGTTTGAGAGTTTTGTATCTTTGTTCTGTGGGGGCAGAATAACATACTCTGCTTCGAACAATATGTTGGGTGGCGTTTCTTGTTTTATGGGATAGGTTGATTTTATCTTCATAATGTTCCTGTGGGTATCTCCTGTAGTTCTCGCCTGTGTTCTTTTTGGTGTGTTGGAATTCTTTTGCGTTGGGTTCGCTTGGATATAGTGGTGGATATTGGTTTGTTGTAGATAAACTATTAAAAAGATTTTTTTTTTTTTCATTTACTGTTGTTCGTCAGTGTATGTGATTAAATGTTTTAACTTTTTATATCTTGTATATTGTAGATTTGTCAGCAATGTAACCTGACTGTAGTTTTTAAGACTATCGATCTGCTGGATTTGTTTTGTCTTTTATTTTGGTGAGGGGATGTGTAGTAAGTCACGTTATAATTAAGTGAGCTAGAGTCAGTGGCCCAGAACGGCATTTCAATTTGTTTTGCTCATATTTTGAGTAGGCTTGGTTTGGGTATTAAGTTCCTTTCAAAAGAATTCCAAGCAACGTTGTGTGGGTCTATGCTGGCCATTGGGTGATTTAGTAGTTCTAGCGTTCTGGGTTTTCTTATGGATTGTCTTTATAAATAATTATTGTTATCGTATTATTTTTTTTAGGATTTTTTATTTTTGATTTTTTTGTTTGTTGTGTATTATTTTGGATTTAGGTTATTGTACAGTTTTTATGATTGGTTGGTTTTATTGATTTTGTGATTTAGGGGATATATTTCATGATATTTTTTTGTGAGGGTATTATAGTTGGTAGTAATTGGGTTGAGTTGTTAGTGAGGGTGTGTAGTTAATAGTGAGGATTATTATTTGTATTTTTATATTATATATTTGTTGTATGTGATTGTTGTTAGGAACAAAATTGTGAGTTATATTATTGTGTTATAGTTTGCTGTTTTGTTTGTTGTGAGGGTTGTATGATAGTTATTTTGAAGTTGTGGGTTTTGTGATTTTGAGTGCCGTTGGTGTGGGTTTTTCGGGATATTGTAGTTATGTGTTTATGGGGGTGTTTGGGGATTGACGTTTATTATTATTATTATTTTTTTTTTAGTTCGTGATTTATGCTGACTTGTATTTCTTTAGTTGAGGTTGTAGTTATGTATAGGAACATATTAGCGAGTAATATGGAACTTGCGTTTGGAAATATAGTTGGTTAGTGGTTTGAAATGTGGAGTGTTTGCTGGTGTGGAAAGGAATGAGAGAGGGAGAGAAAGGAGGGGCAATTTTAATGAGTGACTCGTGGTACAGAGCATGGTAGACTTTTTGTGCTGGTGAGTACTAGAAATTCTACGGCTTGGTTTTGTGGGTTAAGGTTATTTAAGTTTTAGAGAAAGGTCAAGGTCCTAGTGGTGGTTGTTTGATGTATGGTTCATGTTCTGTAGGAAAGGAGTGTTTGAGAGTGATGTGTTTCTGGTTAATCTGTAATGTATGGTTTTGGATGAGTGAGTAGGAGCTTTCGCGATTGATTTGTTGTTGGGGGACCTTAATTTGTTGGGAGTGAGGGTGAATTTGTTCAAAAAAAAGATTTTGTGAGTGAGAGTGGTATAGTGTTTTGCATTATATAGTCGGATTTAATCTTGAGTTACCCTGGGTGAGAAAATTTTAGGTGGTAGGAAGGTTATTGTATTTATCTGTGAGGAATAGTAAGTATGTGCTTTATATAATGTTACTTTGTGCGTCGAAATCTCATAGAGTGATGTAATCCATTATAGTTATGATTTTTTGTTGTGCTAGAGTTGGTGTAGGTGAGATGGTTTTAAAGTGAATAGTGAAGAATAGTATTTGTTGATTTTGTTGTTGTAGATTTAAGTATTAATGATGTATGTAATCGTAATTCGCAAATTCTGCATGTACAGTTAGGCAATGTGATTAGTCGGGATCCATGAGTGTTTTTGTTTTATGTTAAAATTAAGTTAGGGTACTTGGATGGAGAGGAAGTAATCTACGGAAGAAGTTGGTAGAATTAAGAGTGAACAGTTAAGTGAACAAAGGTAATAAGGATAATATCTAAGAGGCGTTTTTGCAGGAGGTAGATTCATTGAATATGAGTTGCAAGCTGACACTTGTAACAAATCTTGAGAGCGATGATGTTAATTGATAGGAGGTTTGTTGAGGCATTGCCAAGGGAATGTAGTTGTGTAATGTGCGTAATAGTGAGGAAGTAAGAATGTTTTTTATATTCGGGAGGTTGAGCTTGTGTGGCTTAAATGATGAGAGTGATGCAGCGGTCCAAAGTAGTAAAAAGAACGTGGTTTGAAGTGTATTTAAAGGGCGAGAGTGAGGTAATTGGTTTCTAAAAGGTAGAAGATGTTTGGTGAATTATAATAAGTTATTGGAAAAAAAGAATTTTAAATTAGGTTGCATATCGTTGGGAAAGAAGAAGAAATGAACAGTTTTTGTGAGATGAGGTATTGTGAGAGTGTGTTCTTACAAGTTGGGAATAGTAAATTCGTGTAAATCTGTGCTCCATGAGCTAACTGTCTGATAGGTTGAACGGAGGTGGTCATTATTATCCCTTGATCTCTCTGTGCATTTTATAGTTCTTCTTTGGTGTTGTTGGTGGTTCAGGTTGATTAACCCATTTCTCCAATTTAACCGGTATGTTAAAACAGACAACGTGGAATAGTCGGTCAGATGACTCAAGGGGTAAGATGGGTACTTCTGCCGAGGAGTCGGAAGAACATTAGAGGAATGAGGTGACTGAGGAGGAGGCACAAAAGCCGAAGGAGACAATCCAGTGAAAGGAGTCGTCTCTCGCATGTTGGTCAGCAGTTCTGGAAGTAGAACGGGCTTAGAAGGGGGTTTTCGTGGTTTCTGTGCTGGATTTAGATGATGTTGCGCTTTGCTCGGGCTCTCGTTGCTGACTTGCTAGTGGTATGACGACGCTGTGACTGCTTGCTTGGCTTTGGATTTTGGGCGGACCTAGTGCGCGTTTTAGTAAAGCTGCGGTATGTAATGTGGGTTAGGTGAAGAAACTTCTGTAGTCTTGTTGCCGAATAAATGGTGTTTGTCTAGAGTGACTGCCTCTTGTGTGTAGCATGTTAGCCTGATTTTGAGATGTCATCGGAGATTTTTTAGGGAAACTTTTGGTTCTGCTTTGTGTATTGTCATTTGTTTGTTTGGGGGTGTGGGAGTGTATACTTCCGAGTTTGTGTTTGTTGTTTCAATAAGTTGTAATTAAACACTTTGCTCACTATCTTTTTCGATAGAGGTGGTGTCTTGTCTGTTCCACTTTGTACCTTTCGGCGAATATCTGCGTCCAAGTCTTCTTAACCGGATATCGAGTGCTCCCTCATCAATTTCCGAGGTGACATGGTGTTGGTCATCGTCCTTGAGATTTGGTGTCAGCAAGAGACTTGTGCCCATTTCTGTTTTGAGATGATTAGCGTTTTCTGTTGAGGATATCAAAAGAAGATCTTTTACTTAAGGTATGAGAAGGGTAAGCTCTCACCCTTGGATGTGTTTCTTTTGTGGGCCTTATACTTTGGTGGTTATTTTGTTCCATGATGACGTGGCACTCTATTCTCCTTGGTCCGGAGTGAAAATTGTTTGCAAACGTGTTCTTCGAATGACTGTGGTATCTTTCTCTTACTGCCGCGTATCGGAGTATTTGTGTGTTTTTCTTCTGCCAGGGCTCAAGAGGTGTCGTGTCCGTCATATGATAAAATGAAGGTAGAGTATCTGAAGTCATTGATGGGGTTTCTCCGACGCTGAAGTCAGGACACTGGCGGTGATTTGTAAGTTGCGTTTCCTGTGGGCTGAGATCTGACCGCTCAGTGGACATTACTTAACTCTTCTGCTCTGCATTCTTTCTCAACGGCAAAGGGAGATCTTTACTTCCGCCTTGCACATTTGTTTATCTATAGAGAGGTTCTCATAAGCTGCATTAAGAGGATAGTATACATCTTCTTGTTCTATTCGTTAGTTGCGGCTCGTGTTGTTAAGGTTTTATATTAGTACGATTGCGAGGTGTCAGGGTATAAAATGAGGCCGTTTCCAAGTCTTTAGTGGAAACATCGATGCAGATAATTAACTCGTTTATTCTGTATATACACAATACAAAACTATGTGAATTATTATTAGAAAAAAACAAAGTTACTGAACATTCATAGGTCAATAGTGTCACAGGAGTTGTCTTGGGATAATTAGTGTTTCTTATACCTGACCTTGGTATTATCATCATTACTTTGTTTTTGTCGCTATATTTTTATTAACATGTTTCGAGTAATCATGTTATCGTGTGTCGAGGAAGGAGTTATGGTTTGTATTGTTTAGGTGTGCGGCTATTCGTCTAGGTTTTTGCCGTTGATACTGCTGAGATCTTGCATTGTTTAGTCTCTCTTGCACAAGTGCATATTTTGCGCCAGAGCAGAGCTGCTTTTCTACTGGGTTATCCGTGTTGTGTCTGTTTTAGCTTTGACGGATGAGCGCGTATTGCTTTTCGATATAGTTTACATAATCAATCTTGCTGTGCAACAATCAATCTTTGGCTGGGAAACAGGGGGGTGTGTCTTTGGTGTTATTTTATCGTGAACTTTCATTTAATGTTTTAATTATTTATTAATTACGATTGTAAATTCCAAAATTTAATTAAGTTTTAACTGAATTAAACATCTCTTTTCTGGATTTGAAAAGGCATTCTGTCAACCTCTTTATCATTCAACAAGCTTCAAAATGGACTATCTGATTAACGTCTGCACAGATGACTATTGGCCGCTTCCGACATTCAGTGACCTGTCTTGCTCTGAGCGCTCTCGCCTCTTTTTTCCGTTAAGAATATCATTAACCTCAGCTACACCTATCTAATAGTTTAGGTGGCATTCAATATATCATTATATATTAAACAATATAATACGGGGCCTTCTTTTAGTCTTGGCCCCTGTACTAATATATATATTTTTTTATTACTATATTATATTATTTTTTTTTAGTTTATATATATTAGGGTTTATTTAGGTATTTGTTGTTTATACGTAGTATGATTGTTGATTTGTATAATATATTATACCTATAGGAGGTATTATCATATATATATAATATTATATATTTATTTTTGAGGGTTATTGTATAATATATATATAGTATTGATACAAGCTTTTTATTAGTATAATTATATTATTATATATATTAGTAATATATTTACATATAATTATTTAGTTTATATTTCTAATATATTATTATTAGGTAAGTATATTAGTATTTATTTTTATATATATTATTATTACGTATATATAAAATGATTCGTGTGCGCATATTAGCAAACCTTTATTCATATTTACAGTAGTCGTTTTGATTTTACTTTATATAGCATAATTTAGTGATCAATGAATTAGCGATATTTTACCCGCATTACGTTGAAGAAATGGTTCTTTAAATTCTGTAGGTTTGCTATTGTTTTATTACATAATTTTTTATTCTTTATATTTAACACAGAATTAGGACATCTTTTACGTTTGGTGAGCATTTTTTACGATTTTACGCTAAGGGTTGACGAAAACGAAATCAAACTTGAGCATTTTTGTAGCACAAATGCAAAAACGAAAACGGCTTTATTATTATTATTATTATTATTATGATTATATATTATTATTATAGGGGAGATTTATTATTATTATTATTATTATTATTATTATTATTATTATTATTATTATTATTATTATTATTATTATTATTATTATTATTATTATTATTATTATTATTATTTATTATTATTATTATTATTATTATTATTATTATTATTTACATCATAAATTGTCTTTAATCGTAGTGTATGAATAATATTTTCTCCAATGCCTTGTTTATTTAAATTTCAGATTATTCTCATTGGAGCAAAAAATATGGTTGATGGTGAGATGAGGAACTTTTGTAAAATATTAAGTGCGTGGTGGAATACCAAAAACATTTCGCCCTATTCCCTTATAATGGAAAACCGAACCGTTGCAGGTGTGCTAAATTGCTAATTAATTGTAAATTTAATAAAAAAATTTGAGTCATTTTTGTATAATCTGAAAACTATTAAATCTTTTGTAGTATTTATAAGGTTTCAATTTATATAAAATTTTATTTATTTATTTATCTAATTTATTTATTTATTACAGGGTTGGCAATAAAAACCCGCCCCAAAGAAACAGTTTAATTTTTGTAATTTTTATCCAAAATAGATTAATTATAGAGCATATATATATATATACGCAACTCCCCGCCCTCGGGGCGCGGAAATGCTTTCCCGACGGGCGGGGGGAGCAAGTATGATGGTAGTCTTATAGATACTAGGGCGAAGGAATGATGCGGCGTGGCTCGTCCGAGAGAGTGCCTAGGGCTGGCTAGTTAGGGTGTGAACCGGTCTATACTGGCGCTGGGGCGCGATTAGCGATAGGCTTGATCTCACGTAAGGTGGGAGGTGGTAGGCTCATGATACGTACGTGATTATGGATATAGTTAAATATATGATATATGAGTAATACAGTATATATATATCATAGTATATGGTTAGCCACCTGTTATCCTATATTATATATAGTACTACTATATGATCTATATATTAATATTACTATAATATATACGGTAATATATATAATATATATATAGTATATACTATAGTATATACTATGATACATATATATATATAGTATACTATATAATTATATATATAATGATAATATATATATTACTATAGTAGTAGTATATAGTAGTATTATAATAGATATATCAAAACATAGTACGGTATACTAGTAGTATCATAGTTGATATTCCGTAGCAGAGTTATTTAGTATATACTGGTATAATATATCTATATATATATATTTCATTCTATTCTTTCGTTTCTTTTTCTTTATCCTCCCTTCTTTATTTTCCCAAGAATGGAGTAAGGTGCGTGAACGACATGTCGGGAACAAGGAAACAGCAACTAGAAGAACAGTGACAAAAGTCGAAAAAGAAGGCCAACCTTAACCTGGCCCCTTCAGTACAATCCATTAAATTAGTGACGAACTCGTCGCAGTCATAAATCCACCCTAAACGTGCTTCATGGACAGGGACAGATGGACCCTCATCTATGGTAGATCGGTCAATGTAAGGGTTTATCGTACGCATTGCAGGTGGGGCCACAACCATACCCCCGTCCACTCATCCCTATCCGCTATTCGGCAGTCCTTGTATACCACCCTATTCTTCCGCTCTACCAAACATCACATATTGCTCAGTCCTTCAAACATTCGTTTTTATCTGACTTCAATCCATCTTTTCTTTCGGTCTCTGTAGCCGGCTCCATTTGCCAGTTCACCAGCTCAGCAAGGAGACCTCACCGGGCATCCATCTCGCGGTTAGCGCAGATTCCGACGTGGGTTCATCAGGGATAATATCAGGTCGCTTCGTATCCATATGAACCGTAACAATCTCAACATACCTGTTCATCTCAATGAGTTCGACCAGTCGTACTTCTAGCATCCTATATTCTTGCTCAAACATCCGACAACAGTTTCTCTGAATGACGACTTTCATGAGCTCAATCATTGTTATGTCATATATCTTTCATCAAACGACCGAGACGAAGCAAGTGGATTGGAGTCAGTAAAGGAATGTTTGCACAGGCACAGGAAATGATCTCGCACTCTATAGAGCAGAGATGGCGAGGATTGGATGGACAATGGGCTGCGAACTGCGAGAGTAGAGGAATGGCGGGAGTGTGTTGTAGGGGCAGCAGGGTGATATTGCGTTGCGCTGGTGGACGCACCTGAGCGGCCAGCCGGCATCAACTGTCTAGCACTTGATTTCTGCGATTCAGTGAGAATCGCCCGCGAGCGCGACCTCCGTGAAGCCGGCTCCTCCGGTGTGGGTGCGAACGTGTTTTCATTGATCGCTCGCTCGACACGCGTTCTTACATCGAAAGTGTTGAGAGTGGAGGTACCAGGAACGGGTTGCGGTCAGAGCGCGCACTGCGTTGCTGCATTTCCGAGCGTGTGCATATATTGGTGGTCTCGCTTGTATCTATTCGCTTGCGGTTTGATCGACTGGCGCACTTCTTGTCCTCGTGTTTCTGTTGGTGAGAGAGGGGGCAGAATATTGCTCGTAGGCATTTGATATACTTTTCACTCAGGTATAATAACTGAGATCCGTAGTACATTACTGGAGCGTGGTGTAGAGATTATGTGCGTCGCTAGCAGTATTTATACTGGTGTGCGCTTACGACGTTATCTAATATTATATTAGCTGATAGTTATGTATATCAATATATCGGATAGGCGTAATATCTTATAATTTATGGCGTCTGTATTGATAGGCGTACGGGTAGTTGATTAGCTTGGGGTATATTTTACAATAGGGTAGTGCCGCGATTAGGTGTAGGGCTGTAGCGGCAATTTATCTATCATGTATGATTAGGACGGTAACGTCTGGGTTTATACGATATCGGACTGTCATTAGCCGTGGTATATAATACTAATATATCAATAATATAGCTCTCGAAAATTGGTATAAAGATCTTGCACTTGGCCTGTTTACGATGAAGTCAGGAAGGAAATTTTAAGTAAGGTTTAAGGGAAGGAATAGCAGGAAAGAATCTGCTGGATGGGGCGAAAGGGATACTAAGTGAATGCCTGCGAAAGGGAAGGTATAGAAAGAGGTTGGTTAACAAGCTTTAATTGTCAGTTCGGTCACCCTAGTAAACGGGAGTTTAGTGGATTTTAATCTGAATGCGTATCGTACATGAGATTGAGTGAGCGCCTGCTTGTGAAGGAGAGATATTATGCTGAGTACAGAGAGTGGAAATATTGAGAGTGTATTTGAGTGGTGCAAAGCCGCTGTGAATGTGAGTGTGTAGTTCTTGAGGTCTGGATCTGATCGAAATAATGAAAGACTGCGCAAGTAAGTGACTTGGCAGCGTTCTCCCACGGACAAGCAGAAAGGGGTTTAACGAGCAAAAAGTGTGACACTCTGGGGAGTCTTTGGGTGCACAGAGGTTACGCTGCATGCGTGAGTTTCTCAGGTGCTGGTGCAGTGCTGAATTCGTTGAGGAGTCCCATGGTGTGAGAGAATGTATTGTGAGGTCAGAGGTGTGGGAAGAGGCTTAAGAGAGAGTGTCTCCGCTGACCCAACGTTGTAGTTGAGAGGTAAACTCTCCAGAGTGGTGAGATGTATCGCAGCGTCGGTGTGCCGGCGCCTCCCTACCAGACGGGAGAGTGAGTGTTTTGATGTTGAGGCAGTAGTCTTCCGACATTCTCAGACATGTAGGATGAGCCCCGGGAAAGTTGGATTGTGATAAAGGCTTTCTGTTAGCCGATGGTATCGTGCTACATTTGGTGTCCAACTGTTGCGAGTAGAGTAATGCGCATGCTAGTGGAGTGGTAGTGAGTGAGTGACAATGGAGTAAATAGATGGATGTCTCTGTGCTTCGAAGGATGTCAATGCAGAACAGATTTATCAGATCGAGGCGTGGTAGAAAGTAATAGGAACTGCTCTTACTAGGAATCTACATCTTTTGGGCAGAGCTCGAAAATAAATTGGTGTCTGGCTTAACAGGAGTGGGTTCTGTTCCAGCGCAATCACGTTGTTCTGTTGCGAGAACATGAATGGTGACGGGCCGACTGTGGGCCATAGCCAAATTATATGAATGAGGTAAGATGGAAGTATGGGTGTGTTTTTTTGAAATTGAGGGTGAGATTTTGTTGAGACATTTGAAAGGAATTAAAGCAAGTAACAGGAAGCTCATGAAAGGATAAAGAGGGCTATGAGGGGTAAAATCCGGGGACATAAAGTAGAATTAGCGGAACCTGGGGAGAATGTGTATTTTAAGAGAGATATTGATAAAGCTTGGATAGGTCCAGCGAAGGTTATTGGTAGGGATGGTAAGACCATTGTGGTTAGACATGGACGGACGTTAAGGGAGGTAGCTAGAGTTCATATTGCAAGGCTAACAGAGGTTCAGAAAGACCAAGAAGAGGATGATAAAATGTAGGCAAATGAAAGTGAGGTTGATGACTTTGAGGAATATGAGGTGGTGACTGTTCCTAGAAATGATCAAGTTAATCTGCAGGAGGTTCCAGAATCTGAAAGGCTGCCGGAAAAAGGTAAATATAGGGAAACGGTATAAATGTGTTAATAAGGAAAGTAATGAATGTATTGATGTGAAAGTCCTTAGTAGGGCAGGTAGAGCGAATAGTTAAAAAATGGGGTGATTGTTACAATATTCAGAATGTGGGAAGTGGTGAATGTAGTTGGATTGATTTTTGGAAATATAAGGATATTGAGGATAAAGAAGAAGTTTGATTGAGTAACTGTGATGATGAACGTGTGTTGAAAGCAAACTTAAAAGAAATTGATAATTGGAAAGCCATTGATGGGTTTAAAAGAGTAAAAGATAAAGGGCTAAGGAGAGTATCACTTTTTTGGGTGGTTAACGAAAAAGTGAAAGATGGAAAAGAGGTGTGTAAAGCAAGATTGGTTGCATGGGGTTTCGAAGAAGAAGGTGAGGGCTTGATAACTGAAGCTCCTACTTATTTTGGGGAAATATTAAGGTTATGCTTAAGTATTATAAAAAGAGAGGGCTGGGAGTGTAACTCTAGTAATGTAAAATTGGCGTATTTGCAAGATGAGATTAGAAGACGGGTGTATGTAAGTCCTCCAAAAGAAGCGAAAGAAGAATATATTTGGTAACTAAAGAAAACTGTTTATGGTTTGAAAGATGCTGCAAGAGCTTGGTATGTTAAGGTGGTGGATGTTATTGGGAAACTAAGGGGGGAGGGGTTAAAAGAAAACTTGAACCTGCTTGGTTTATATGGAAAAATAGAGTTGTTGATTGGAGTAATGTGTACGCATGTGGGTGACTTGTTTTGGTGGTTATAAGAAGTTTATGGACACTGTTTTTAAAGGGATGAAAGAGAGGTTTGAAATAGGGTCAATATTTGCAAGGATTTAAATACATAGGTGTGAATATACATGAACACAAAATTGGTGTCTAGTTAGAACAAAATAGGTATATGGAAGTATAGAAGTTCCCGAAAAAAGAGAATTTTTGTGGTGAAAGAGCAATGGAAGGAAAAAAATGGACTTTGTATAGATCTTTGGTAGGACATATTAGTTGGGTGAGTGGACAAGCAAGACCTGATTTGTGTTATGCTGTGAGTGACAGAAGTAAATACTTTAAAGGTGGTAAGGTGGAAGAATTGCGGAAGTTAATAAATGTGATAAAGAGGGGAAAGAGTTTTAACATAGGAATTTGGTTGAGTTTGGTGGGAGAGTTTGAGGTGGAAGTTTATACGAAGGCATCCTATGGAATGGAAGGAAGTGTGAATCTTCATGTGGGTTACATTGCTGTTCTAAAGGATAAAAGTGAATAGATGTCAGATTGTGTGGAAATCGATATGTATGAGAAGGGTTGCAAGGTCTATGATTGAAGCTGAAGCAATTGCTTTTATAGAAGGAACGCAAGCGAGCATATATCTGGAAGAATGTTGGCATGAAGATCTTGGGGGTGGCAGGTTGAATATTGTGTTTTATACGGATAATAAAACTTTGAAATATGCCATATTCTCGGTGACACAAGTGTTGAGCAAGAGTTTTAGAATGGATGTAGCGTGGATAAAATAGATGCTTGAACTGAAGAGAGGTTGATTTCGAATGTGGAGTGGGTGGATACGGGGCATCAATTGGCCGATGTGTTTACGAAAAATATGGTTGAGGTGAGAGTTATAAAAGAATTTGTGGAGGGAGAGAAAGATAAAAGAACTGAATAAAAAATTAAAAAACCACAATAAGTTACCCTAACTGTGTTTAGTTAGGGTAGCTTATTATGATATTTTTATTTTTTTTATTCAGTGGTAGCAGAGCGTAGTGCGACACAACACGCTCTGAGGGTGGGTAGTTTTTTTTGTAGGATTGTTTGTTTTTCTAGGGACTTCCCCTGTTGTTAGTTTACTGACACGGTATAGCCGCATTTCCTGTGTGCTGTGGTGGTCCCTGTACACCAACTCAAAAAAAAATTATTATTATTATTATTTATTAATAGATTAATAAATTAAAGTCAAAGCAAAACCATCTTACGTTTCCTTATATCTATTTT
>JABUQX010088687.1:15000-25000 GCA_015478945.1 Trachelipus rathkii
CGCAAGGAGCGTTACATTTGTAACGGTAACGTTTATATAAATTGAAGGTAACGATGTAAAATAGCGATTTGCTATTTTTTTCCCAAAAGGTTACTGAAATTTTCGGTACTAGTTATATTGATAGCTACAGAATGGATAATGCATTTGGATTTGAAAAGATGTTTGGTTAATTCTTTCATTTAAAATTGGTTTTAACCTTTTAGAGCCCGTTATCTCTTTTGCGACCCTACTCTGCATTTCCCACACGCATACTTGCAAGGCCAAAGCTGTAAAGAAATTGAAAATAACTATTAAAATTAACTGAATTTACCTTTAATCTCTAAGGTGACAGCTGCAACTGCTTTTAACAAAAAAAAATTTAATACATTAAGATGTTTTTGATTAAGCACAAACAAATTAGTTTTCTAGTTTGAAGATGGATCTGAACCTGTTTAATGAAAATCTTTGCTCACATTGGTACGTTGTCGGAGACTATACAAGCAGCTTAATAGCCCTTTTAGAAAGTACAAAGTAGTCTTTGCAATAACATTTGGGAAAAAATGTCTTGAAATCCTTCTTTAGAAAAGCTGTCTTCTTTGAAAGAGATTCTATTTCTTCTGCTATATCAACATCTCTTACAATATCTTCAACAACTGTAAATGATCGCTTGATCCACATATTCTTGAATCATTCATTTTACTTTGGACAATATTTACATGTAGTCGTAACCACATAATCCAGATGCTCTTTGATGCTGCCTGGAAGTCATTGATGAATTTTGTTAGTTTTGGGAAAACTAATAGACCTCCATTGTTATAAAAAAATTAAAGCTACAAGCCAATTCTCACAATTGATAAACCCCATGTTACCTTGCATTGACAAGCTTTGGATGTTGTCTTCGGAGAAGAAGTCAGGTAGGTAGACTTCAGAAAGATCTCGATCGGATTCATTTTTTGGACATTACTCATGTTCTCCAAGGAAAATATGATTTCGCCTCGTTGTTCTAGCAAACTGATCACAATCTACATCCGCCAGACTTATGTATGCAACAGAGAGAAGTGTGGGCGTGCCTCCCATCTCGTTTCACAATGAACAGAATAACATTGTATTGGTGAGACTGTTCTTGATTGTTAGCTATTTGTATAGTTTTTGACGAACAAGTGTAAAATCGTCAGGAAGAGTTTTCATAACCAAAGCATACCTGTGAAGCCTGCATTTAATTATAGTCATTGACTAATTACACCCAAAACTACTCCAAGTACCTCATAGAATAATTACTCTCAGACTAAGAACTTTCAGTTTATTTCCTCTCCTCCACCATTCTAAGTTGCATCTCAAATTTAAATTAAAATCGATGACTGTTAAACTTGAAATCAACACTAACAGAAATAAATAACAGAATATGTTAATTCCTACTACTATATCAGAATTTCGAGTACAAAATATACATAGATTCAGTCGGGAGCATCAGTAATGACGACTTTTTGCTTATGAGTAAATGCCATCAACTTCAGTTGTATCACGAAAATAAAAGACGACACAAGAAATAGAAGTGTTAACGCAATATTAAAACTATGGTAATTTAGGTACTAGTCTATTAATTATTTTTTAAAGTAGACACTATCTATTAAAAAAGCACTTGAATTATAAAAAAAAAAAAAAATAATTGATCCTATATCGAGGGATATTTCAACCTTTCAGAAGGATTGCCAAGTTGAGAAAAAATAACTTTTGAATCCGAGTCTTAAAATTTTTAAGGTCGTTCTCGCGACTCAAATTTTTTATTCGAAAACACTAATATTTTTTAATTATAACTTGGAAACTCCACTAAAAAGGAGAAAGCAATTCGTTCCATTTTTAAAATGAATCAAATTATTTGTGTATACTCTTTCATTTTATCCTATAACGTTCCTTTGGTAGAAAAATAACACAAATCAAAACTTAACTAATAATAATTAGGAAAAAAAATGCTCCCCTTCCCAAGGTATTTTTACGTCAAATTTTACACTTGCTGTACTGTTTACTTATCCCGAAAATATCTCTAAATCGTTGATTTTTTTTTTTATATAGAAAATTGAATTTTAAAATAGGTCTCGTCAAAAATATTTATATTTTTGAATTCTGTCACCTCTATATATACAGTGATGGGCAGTATCTAGATACATGCATCGGCGATACGTATCGATCGATACATTTGTATCGGTTATCCCCAGCAAAAAATGGCATTATGGGAATTGATCAGGAAATTATGGTCCAGTTGGAACGTAAGATTTTCCATATGGAAATCAATAGGAAAATTCCAGGTTAGGAAATTTCACAATGTAACCCAAATGAAATCCTTATGAACATATCCCATATATGAAATAACCTGAATGATCTCAATTGGATATTTTCCTGAACAATCCTGCTGGAAACTTTAAAGCGTTTTCATATATGAAATATATATATATATATATATATATATATATATATATATATATATATATATATATATATATATATATATATAGAACTAAAATATATATATAAATATATATATATATATATATATATATATATATATATATATATATATATATATATATATATATATATATATATATATATATATATATGGCACGGATGTCAAATTTTCTCATTTGCGGATGCGTATGTTGAAAAATGTTGATGTGCTAATGCGGAAGTTCAATTTTTGTGAAGATGCGGATGCGGATGTTGAATTTTCATAAGTGCAGATGCGGATGTTAAATTTTGGGTAAGTGTGGATGTGGATGTGGATGTTGAATTTTCGTAAATGCGGATGTGGAAGCGGATGTTGAATATTCACATCCCCCGAGTGCGGATCCCATCACACACACACACACACACACACACACACACACACACACACACACACACACACACACACACACACACACACACACATATATATATATATATATATATATATATATATATATATATATATAATATATATATATATCCTTTACCTTATACTATACTATGTATATATATATATATATATATATATATATATATATATATATATATATATATATATATAGGCAAAATTACAGAACGTGATCAGTAGAATTATCTCTAAAAGTATGACACTTACAGAAAAACAAAATACATATTTGGAATCAGCGTGTATAGCTTATTATATGTAATCATATCTCGAAAACTACAAAAGCTACAGGAAAATAAGAAATACATTTTTTGCACTTACAATTTCATTTCGCATAGTGTTAAGAATTTAACATAAAAATCCTCTATTTTTTGGGGGGTGCTGGAACAATATATATATATTATTTATTTGTAAAGGTTACGGCTTAATTTAGGGAATCGAGCCGACGGGAACACAGGGGAGGACGTTTTCCATACTCCGTAGGGGAGGGGCGGAGGAACCCCCGCGACACCCAAATACCAAAGAGCGGGGGTTCCGGTGACCCTCCCCGGAGGGGGGAATTAGTCCTACCCCGTAGTTCCCCGGAAGGCCGAGAGACCCGACTTTTTCCATCGGTGCGGTATACCATTGGGGTATTCTTTAGTTAAAAAAAAAAGCCAAATTTAATAGAAAGTCTATTTATTTTGACACGAGTAACCAATAAAGGTCTCTAAGAATACCTTTTTGAAACAGTTCACTATGTATATTTGTTAAGAATGATTTTTTTTAATTTTCTTATCTAAAATTTTACCAGGATTCCAAAAATGTATTCCTTTCGCTGTAGCTATTGTAGTTTTGAGATATAATTTATTTTTTTTGTATTATTATTTTTATTTCCGCACTTAAATGTTACCAGGATTCCAGCAATGTATTCCTTTCCTGTAGCTATTGTAGTTTTGAGATATGAGTTGTAGCTTTAAACCAAATTTCACCATATATATATATATATATATATATATATATATATATATATATATATATATATATATATATATATATATATATATTATATATATATATATATATATATATATATATATATATATATATATATATATATATATATATATATATATATATATATATATATATATATATATATATATATATATATATATATATATATATATATATATATATATATATATATATATATATATATATATATATATATATATATAATATATAAAAAAATTAATATATGTCTCTTTATTATATATATATATATGAAATAAAAAAATTATGAGCGCGCGCCTTTTTTTTCGTTGAATGACGTCATTCCTATGGTAAGTCAGCCCAGGAGGGGACGCCTCGATCGCTGCATTTGTCTGTCAGTAGAATACTAGGATATCTTTGTTTTGTGTACGTGTTTAGTGCTGTTCTATTTATTTCTTTTAAATTAATGTTCGATTATAAGTCTTTTGAAAGTAGACTATCACTTAAAAAGTAATTTTTATATATATTTATATGGTATTATAATTTAGATAATTTAAATTATTTATTCCATTTGCAGTAAATATAATAGCTTTAATTCTTGTGGACGCCGCTGCGCGCGTTATTAATAAACATGGCCCCCATAGCCCCTTTTGAAAGACGATCTTATAAGAAATATCTGAGCCCCTCATCAAGTGTCCCAATGAAAATGATGAAATGGATTTATAGAAACCATAATAATTAATGAAAATAATAATAATAATAATAATAATAATAATAATAATAATAATAATAATAATAATAATAATAATAATAATGATGATGATGATGAAACACAATTTGATGTAAGTGATATATATATATATATATATATATATATATATATATATATAAATATAAATAAAAACATATATATATATAAATTATATATATATATATATATATATATATATATATATATATATATATATATATATATATATATATATATATATATATGAAAGGTTCATGTCAATTTGATGTTACCGCTTTCTATGATGCATAAAATTTTAGGTTAAATATTTACAATCTTGTTTAAATTTTTCATGTTTAATTTTATAAAAGAACTATTTAAATTTATTTTTACCAACGTTCTATTTCCTGATTCCAAAATTTGCATTCCTTTTTTAAAATTTTTTTAAATAAATATATATATATATATATATATATATATATATATATATATATATATATATATATATATATATATATATATATATATATATATATATATATATATATATAACTATATGTATATATACTCTTTGTTTTCTATATATATATATATATATATATATATATATATATATATATATATATATATATGCCAGCCTCTAGAAGACCCACAATCCATATCTCAAAAACTACAATAGCTACAAGGAAAAGGAATACATTGATGGAATTCTTTTAGTTAAAAAAATATATATATATTTTTTCATACAAATTTCATACGCTGATTCCATATATGTTATTAGTTTACTTGTACCTATATTAGTTCTCGAATATCACTGACAAAATTTGTCACCTATATATATATATATATATATATATATATATATATATATATATATATATATATATATATATATATATATAGCATACATATTTTATATTTATACTCTCTATATATTATCACATATATATATATATATATATATATATATATATATGGACATTTATAAGTGGTTGACTCCATTAATATTAGGTTAGGTTAATTTAGGTTAAGTTTGGTTAGGTTAGGTTACCCAAAAATTTATTGTATTTACTCTAAAATTATTAAAATAACGATACATTAATTATTGATTTTTGCTCCTGGAGTCAACCACTTATAAATAGCCATATATATATATATATATATATATATATATATATATATATATATATATATATATATATATATATATATATATATATATATATATATATATATATATATAGGCATATTTGTAGATACTGTACTGTGACTTTTTTTTGAAAAAATTTTCTAAGTTCAAAAAAATTTCTAAGTTCAGAAAAGTTAAGTTTAGTTTTTTAAGAAAATTATTTAGTGGCAAGCTTCTGGCATAATTCCAGATGCTTGCAGCTAAAACACGCTTAGGTTCTCTTTCTTTTGATCTTAGAAATTTTTAATTTAAACTTTTCAGAAAGTCTGTCTATCTAAACTGCTCTACTATATATGCTATATATATATATATATATATATATATATATACTCATATATATAGCAAAAATGTACGCTCTCTATATATATATATATATATATATATATATATATATATATATATATATATATATATATATATATACGGTATATATATTTACTACTACTACTACTACTACTACTACTACTACTACTACTACTACTACTACTATTATGGAGGGTGTTGGAGGAAAATGGGGTGGGGGGTAATTTAGGGAAAGGTATTAGGGCTTTTTATAAGAATAGTAGAATGTGTGTGAGAGTGTTAGGAGGGGAGAGTGAGATGTTTGGGACGGTGTGTGGATTGAGGCAGGGGTGTGTAATGTCGCCATGGCTATTCAATTTGTTTATGGAGAGTGTGTGCAGAGGAATGGGGGGGGGGGGGAGGGGGTGGAATTGATGAATGGGAATGATAGAAGGGAAGTGAACATGATACTGTTTGCGGATGATACTGCCCTAGTGACGAAGAACGCGGAAGGGCTGAGGTATTTGGTGAGGGAGTTTGAGAGAATGTGTGGACAAAAGGGGCTTAAAATAAATCAAGGTAAGAGTAAAGTGTTAGTGTTTGAGGAGGAGGAAAGAGAGGAGGGGGAGGGGATAGAGGTGAAAGCATGGGGAGTATTGGAAGAAGTAAAGATTTTTAGATATTTAGGGATGGAGTTGGGTAAGGGGGGAGGGATGAAGGAGGAGATAGAACATAGAATAGGTGAAGGAATGAGGGCTTTGAGTGGTCTGAGAGAGGAGAGAAATATGGAAAGGGGGGATCTATCACAGAAAGTTAAGATGAGTATGTTCGAAAAAATCTGTGTACCAACGGTGTTGTATGGGTGTGAAACGTGGGGGTTGAATGCTAGGTCAGGAAGGAAAAAGTTGGAAGTATTTGAGATAAAGATGAAGGGGTTGAGAGCAGTTTGTGGGGTTAGCAGAAGGGAGTAGGAATAGGGTGGTGAGGGAGAGGTGTGATTGGAGGAAGGGTCTGGTGGGAAGAGCGGAGAAGGGAATGTTAAGATGGTATGGGCATTTAGTGAGAATGGAGGAGCAGAGAGTGGTTAGAAGAGTTTGGGAGGCGGAAGGGGATAGGAAGGAGAGGAAGGGGAGACCAAGAAGGAGGTGGATGGATGGAATAAAGGAGATGATGGAGGAGGGAGGGATGGGGGAGGAAGAGGGTAGGGAGTTGGCGAGGGATAGAGGGGAGTGGAGGAGGTGGGTGAGGGCGAGATGAGGGGGTGTGTGAATGAGGAAGGCTGTACGCACCACTACCCCGCTCAAGCGGGACAAAAGTGTATGTACAATAATAATAATAATAATAATAATAATATATATATATATATATATATATATATATATATATATATATATATATATATATATATATATATATATATATATATATATATATAACATATATATATTTTTTTTTTTTTATATTTATATATATATATATATATATATATATATATATATATATATATATATATATATATATATATATATGGGTATATATACACATATAAATAATACATATATACATAACCAAATAATCATGATTTTTTTTTTTTTATTGATTTCATAGATTATTTTATTTCATTAGGCTAAAATATTTTAATTTTTGGTAAATTTGTAAATATTCCTGATTAATCCCTAATTAATGATAAATATTTTTCATCTCTAATAAATCTGAAAGCTAAAGAAGAGCAGATCATCAAAATTTATGGCAGTTTATCAGTAGTTCAGCAGTTTTATTTAATGATCAGTATACTCTCTCTCTCTCTCTCTCTCTCTCTCTCTCTCTCTCTCTCTCTCTCTCTCTCTCTCTCTCTCTCTCTCTCTCTCTCTCTCTCTCTCTCTCTCTCTCTATATTTGAACTATACTTTACTAATAGAGAAAACCCATGGTATATAGGATCGCCAAAACAACGTATGTATACAGTATATATATATATATATATATATATATATATATATATATATATATATATATATATATATATATATATATATATATATATATATATATAACTATAACAGAGAACCTATCAATATATATATATAAAAATATATATATATATATATATATATATATATATATATATATATATATATATATATATATATATATATATATATAGAGGCCAGCATCCCGAAAGCCACATGCATGTAACTAAAAAACTATAACAGCTACATGAAAATTAATAACATTTTTAATTTCAGCAAGCAAATTTCATCGATGAAACTTAAAAAAAAAAAAATTATTTTATTCTAATATTTACTAATAACACCTTAAATTTTAGTATAATCTTAGGTCTGGCAAGCGTACGCTCGCATCAACCTTCCATTCCTGCAGTAATAAGAGAGCAAGAGTTACCAAATAGTGTTTTTTTTATTTGCTCTGGGGAAAATGTTATTTTTTCTTTTTATTTCCTTTTTAGGGGGTTCGAGCCGACAGAGGGGGGGAGACGACGTCCCCCCGTGTTCCCCCGGTAGGCCGAGAAACCCCGACTTTCCATCTTTGTCGTTTCCCTGTGTGGTATCCTTTAGTTAAAAAAGTTAAAAATTCAACATTTGGCAACTTTGCGCGCTCCCTCTGAGTACTGGAGCTCCTTCGTATTCTCAAAAAATGGTAATTATCATACAAGTTTTCCAACATTTTTAACAATTTTAAATTTTTCATAAGCGTTTTTTTTTTATTTTATTTTTATTTCATGGGTAAAAATGTCTCCTGATTAATAAAATTATATTTATTTTCCTGTAGCTGTTATAGTTTTTTTTAGTTACATGCATGTGTCTTTCAGGATGCTGACTATATATATATATATATATATATATATATATATATATATATATCAACAAATTATAAATAAAAATAGATAAACAAATATATATATATATATATATATATCTATATATATATATAATATATATCAACAAATTATAATTGAAAATAGAAAAAAAATAAATAAAATATATAAAATATATATATATATATATATATATATATATATATATATATATATATATATATATATATATATATATATATATATATATAATAAATATATAAAAATAATAAAATATATATATATACTCTTTCTTTCTGCTAATATATATATATATATATATATAATATATATATATATATATATATATATATATATACCATAAAATGGGGGAAAATCGGTCAAAATTTTTAGAAATTTCAACTTCTATGAGATATGTAAAAATAAATAAATAAATAGAAACTGTTCAAGAACTCATTTTATTAATAATTCAGAAATGAAATTTAATGTTTTTAGCAACTTTTGATTATAAAAATATATATAAAAAATGAAAAATTAAAAAAATTTTTTTAATTAAAAATTTTTTGGAAATTATTTTCGGGGTAATGTGAGCCGTAATATATATATATATATATATATATATATATATATATATATATATATATATATAATATATATATTATTTTTTATATAATATAACATATTTATAAAAATATATATATATATATATATAACATATATATATATACTTATATATAACTATACTATATATATATATATATATATATATATATATTTCAGGTTCAATATTGGAAATTATTAGAAATAAACATTCCAAATTACATAAACAGAAGACCACGATCTATAGCAAAATGGAAATTTTGGAAAGCCACGGAATTTGGAAACTTTTTGTATTATTATATTTTTATACTAGAAAATATTCTTCCTGAAGAATATTATAATCACATTCTACATCTTAGAGCCGGGTTAATGCTTTTGCTGAAGAAAGATATTGCTAGTGATGATGTTGTTAAAGCAAATGAACATTTTCATCATTTTGTTTGTCACTTTGAAATATTATTTGGAGTTCAATACACCACATTTAATGTCCATATGTTACTTCATC
>JABUQX010088687.1:30000-32500 GCA_015478945.1 Trachelipus rathkii
GGAAGATAAAGAAAGAAAGAAAGATATATATATATATATATATATATATATATATATATATATATATATATATATATAATATATATATATATATATATATATATATATAACCTGCTAAATCAATAAATGTCTTTTATTTCCTGTTTTTTATATATATACTATATATATATATATATATATATAGAGGAGAGGGATGTAGCGCTGTAGCCACGTACTAATGAATAATCCTTTAATTTGCCTAAAAATTATTGTTTACTGTAATGTACGTAATTTTCTTTAAATATTATATATATATATATATATATATATATATATATATATATATATATATATATATATATATATATATATATATATATATATATATATATATTTACTATATATATATATATATATATATATATATATATATATACTTAATTTCAATAAATGTATCATTTCAATATTTTTATAAATAACCTTTTTTCTTTTTCTTTTTTTACAGATAACCAATTAACGTTCACGGGCAGAGCCCTTTTCAAGGAAGGGGCAGATTAAAATAACAAATAATGATAAAACACACGGTACCTAAAATCAAAGCCTAACCCTACGCAGATCCCTGAGGTGAGCACAAGGTTTTAAAAAGAAGGAGATTAAATACAGCAGGAAAAACATATGAAAGAGAATTCCACAGAAGAGAGGTGACTGGAAAGAAGGAGGTATCACAACGAACAATCCTGGGGTTCCCAATATTCACACATAATTCGTAAGAGAGCAGGGCACCCCTTGTGCTACGAGGACGACCTTGTGCGGGATGCCAACTCCCTCTGAAATTTGCCGCTGTAGTACCTGTAGAAGAGAGATAGTGAGTCAACGCCATGCCGCAGATGATAGTGGATCGAGATAGTTTGAAAGTAGGGGAAAGTTTATTAGTTTCTAGTGTTATAGACTCAATCCTATCCAGAAGAAGGGTGGAACCGGAGCACTTCCACCCAAATGTGAGAACAGTACTTCATACAAGGGCGGATAAGTCCATTAAACAATTGGAGTAACTGTTTGGAGGAAAAAAAATTCCACAACCTGAACAGAAATGTCAGTTTTTTTGAAACCACCTTAGCAACCGTTGTGATATAAGATCCTAGACAGTTTATCTATGTTGAGCCCAAGAATGTTTATGTTGTGAACAGGTGAGACGGGAGAGCCGTCAAAGCAAATAGGAAAGTTAAAAGTGTTTGAGAAATGTGAAGAAATTGAATTTTAAAAAAATTTAAATTTCACAAAGGTTGAGCGACCCACCGGTAAATTCTTTCCAGAGCGGCAAAAATAGAATTTTCAAAGAAACCTATATATCTTCTTATCTTATCTTCATCTTTCTCTTTTCCCCAAGACTAGGGGTAAGGTGCGTGACGCATCGTAAAAGAAAAGTAGTAGAAGAATATGACACAAGTCGAAAAGAAAGGCCAGCCATTACCGCACCCTCTATACCTATTAGTGAGAACTCGTCGCAGTCAGAAAATCCACCCCAGAGCTTCACGGGACAGCGACGGACCCTTACTATGGCATATATATATATATATATATATATATATATATATATATATATATATATATATATATATATATATATATATATATATATATATATATATATATATATATATATATATATATATATATATATATATATATATATATATATATATATATATATATATATATATATATATATATATATTTTTTCTTTCTTTCTTTATCTTTTCCTTTATTTTCCCAAGAATGGGAGTAAGGTGCGTGACGAGCATCGGAAAAGAAAAGCAGTAGAAGAGCATGACATAAGTCGAAAAGAAAGCCCAGCCTTACCGCCCCCTCAGTACCATTAATTAGCGAGAACTCATCGCAGTCAGAAAATCCACCCTAAAGCTTCATGGGACAGCGATGGACCCTCACTATGGTAGATCGTCAATGTAAGGGTTCATCCCTTGGCCCAGGTGGGCCACAACCATACCCCCTCACAATCCCCCGCCATTCACTCCTGTTATGCACCTTTATTCTCGCCTCTGCCAAACTCACATTTCTCTCCTTCAGACATTCGTTCACCGACTCAATCCACTTTCTCTTCGGTCTCCCAGCCGGTCGGTTTCCAACACACTCGCCACTATACATCCGCTTAACCAACCGACTATCATTCATCCTTTCCACATGACCAAACCATCTCAACATACTTTCATTTATTCTCTCATTTACCCCTTTCTTCACACCACACATCTCTCTAATACGTTCATTCCTCATTTTATCAATTCTTCTCACACCTAGCATGCCCCTAAGATTGTCCATCTGAACACATTGAGCTTTAGATCTATACTTCTTATTCCAGACCATAGTCTCACTACCATACAATAACACAGGTAACAACATACCCTCATGTAAGACTCTAGCGCACTCAAGACTTAGTCCCTTTACATTCACCAACGATTTAATTGCACCAGCCACCTTCCTGCCATTCACAACTTTCCTACTACAC
>JABUQX010088687.1:52500-62579 GCA_015478945.1 Trachelipus rathkii
TATTATATATATATATATATAACTAATATATATATATATATATTATATAATATATTATAATTATATATATATTTATATATTATATTATATTAATATAATATTAATATATAATATTAATATTAAATATATAGTATATATATATTTTATAATATATTATATATTTATTAATATATATATATAATATCATATACTGCTGGTACCAGATGCGGGAACGTGACCACAACTACTTTTCGCTGCCACATCAATATAATATATATTAGAAAATAAGGAATAAAAAGAAAAAAATGCTCTTTCAATACACAGACCTCCACAAATATTGAAAAAAGGCTTATAATATAACAATATTGAAATTAATAATATCATCAATATAATGCTTCAAAAACTAAGAACCTGAGCCTTTCAAAGGGTAGACCGTTTACTTATTTTTCTTTCGTAATGATAGTGGACACCGCTGAAAGACGCTCACAGCTACTACTTGTTGAGCGGCATGCTAAGCATTCCCTGGCGAGTTCTGCAAGCATTCACAGATACTGCAACAATGTACTCACGTCAGTAATACACAATTGAGATTAATGTTCAATCATCCTAGAGTTTCTGACGTCTCTTGCATTATAATCTTCATATATTAATAGTAGATATAGGGATAGAAAGATGTCTCTACTTTTTTGACGAGGCACAATAAATGAAGTTATTGTATGCAAAAAGCGAAAGGTAAGAAATTTAAAAGACTTTTTAAACGACCGTATGTCTATTTGACACTCTGAACAAGACACTGGTCAGCGCTTTGAGAAGACCAAGGACGGTTCATGGGATTCAGCATGGTTTGCAGCTAAGCAGATGTAAATGTGTGCCTGTTTCCTCAGATTCGAATGGCGGAGACGTATCTTGCGTTTTGTATTTTTATTGGGCTAGGAGATTTCTGCTTAATAGCAGCATTAAAAATCATGCAACATAGTGAGATATCATAATGAGAGAGTTATTATTTATCACGTCTGAGTGCAACTCGTGGTTCAAGAAGATTTAGGTTATATGTCACTAGGATCCAGAAAGCTGCTATTGCAGAATGATAAGACATGAATAAGTGTTTTTTTGAGCAGAAGATGAGGAAATCTAATTATCTACTACTCGTAGAATGAGTAAGTTATCATGTACATCTTTGAAAGTCCTCCATATTTATAAAGCAGTATTATAGCACAGCTTGCATCTTGCAGCTAGGAGGAATCCCGTCCTGATCAAAGATCAAGAAATTTTCTGAACTAAATAGTCTTAGTTACCTCTTCAAGCAGTTGAAAAAGAGTAATACATATTATCCTAATCTAGTCATTATTCATCACTGTCAGGCCGATTCCACTATTTTGTGTCTGTTCGAAGCGTAAGAGAAGACAGCTTCATTTATTTTTCCCATCCTCTCAAGCATGTATAAATACAACGAGTCTGAACATCTTGCGTTGCAGAAAGTTGAGGAACATTTAGTCTCTTAATTCATAATAGAAATCCTATCCGATTTACCCAAACAACAAAATTCATGCGGATAAATGCGGATATCCGAGACATAATGCCGGATGTGATCGTGATTGCCTGATAGCGGATATCCGCTATACTCTCTAAAATATATATTAAAAATAAATAATATAATAAAAAAAATATATATATATATATTATATATATATATAATATATAATATATATATATATTAATTATATATATATATATATATATTATATATATAATATATATATATATATAATATATAATATATATATATTATACTATATATATGATATATATATTCACCCTTCTTTGTCACTTTTAAAAAGTTAAAATTTCGAAATTTATATTACGAGATAGTAATGTGCCAGGACGTCACGTAATTGAAAGATATTCTTGACGATTAAGTAAACGAAAGCAAGATACTGTATAAACGGCTTCCCCGACTGAGGCCTTGTTGACATTTACTCTCCACTCTCTTTCATCATTCTGCTAGTACGGATGCTCAGCATACTCAGCTATGCTGCACTCTCTAGAAAGACAGAAATACGAATATACTAAGAAAAATCAACTTTCAAGAGGTAGAGGTAAATTTCAAGATAAGTCCGCACTCAGTCAGAACGACTCATCTCAATTTTCAAAGCATACAATAGTAAATTGGCAAGGATGGAGCTAAACGTAGGAAGTTCCATGAAGACTGCATCATCAATACTTTAAGAATAAGAGATGAATCTCATATATAAGGGGATACTGCTGTTATTTTATATTGTTATTGAATAAATCATAATATGTTTATATGAATTTTTTAAATACATCATCCACATATAGAGGTTTATATACGAGCCAACTATCATACAAAGAACTATATTACAAGAGACCTACTATATATTAGGTATATTCCCAGGTAGTAAAACATCACAGGACAGTAGTATGGAGGGATTATTGGACGTGTTGGTTCATTTTTGACACAGCGATTTAACCTGCCCTTGACCTTTTTTTTGACCGCGACGTTTTTGGCCTTGACTGCTTATTGGGCACCTGAAATTTTTTACCATTATACTTTTTTTTGGCCTTAGACCTTTTTGAAGGAACCGCTAATTTTATTTGAGAACCGAGGATTTTTTGAGAACCCGGATTTTTTGTAGAATCCGGACTTTTTTAGAGAATCCCGGATTTCTTTTGATGAACCGATTTTTTTGAGACCAAATTTTTTGAGTACTGAGGACAAATATTTTTTGAGAACCCAAAAATGTTTTTTGACGAACACAAATTTTTTTGAGAACCCAAATTTTTTTTTGAGAACCGTGGGTTGACTAATTCTGTTTGGCACCTTACGAAGAATAGGTTGCGCGCACACGGTTATGCGCAGCAACGTTTTGATATGACGATGTCCTGGTTCTGCAGTGCCTATTTTTTGAGTGAAACCCTAATATTTTTGAAGAACTGCGAGCGTATTTTATGCAGGACCTATTTTTTGAGAAACCCTATTTTTTGAGAGCGCTATTTTTGAGACCCCTAAATTTTTTTGAGAACCCAAATTTTTTTGAGAACCCTATTTTTTAGGCCTTGACCTTTTTTGAGAACCCTAATTTTGTGAGACCTAATTTTTTGAGAACCCTAATTTTTCGGCCAACCTTTTTTGAGAACCCTCATTTTTTGAGAACCCTAATTTTTTGGCCCACCCTAATTTTTCGACCAACCCTTTGGTCTTCCATGGGTCAATTTGGCCCACGGTAATTTTTGGCCACCCTTTACGGGGCTTAGCCCTATTTTTTTGATATTTCGGTCACATCTACACACACACCTAGCTTACACACCACACGAGCACACACACCACACACACACACCACACACGACAGCACACAGCACACACACAGATTTCTTACACCACAATTTAGCATTACAACTATGATCACTTATACACACTAAATGTCCACTTATACACCGACAGTGCAACTAGATGACGAACTGATGAGTAGGCACACGATTGCACTAGAAGCTACTTATAACACATGTTACACTGCACCGTAGACATATAGAAAACACTATACATTTACCCATGAGACACCTCTAGCATCTGAGCGATAAGAGTATCGTAGTACAGTTAAGTTGAATATGATACTATTAGTGTTTCTATATGATTAATTGCTTAGATGAGTATTACATATGGTGAGCCAGGATGAGTGCAGTGATGTGCCAATAAGAGTGCCAATACGAAGTGGGCACAGTAGAGTGCTAATAGAGTGCCAAGTGAGTGCCACATAGTGCCAAGTGAGTGCTCACACTTAGTAGCCAACTGAGGTAGCCACCTTATTTATCAAGCCTTTCTAGCCTCCTGAGCGCCGTAAAGTATACGCCCCTGATATGGGTGCTACCCCTAGGTTATAGTATGTAGGTATTCTGAATGGTGTCATATTACAACCTGAATAGATACTTCCATCTATGATAGTCGTTTTTCTATCACTTATAGCCATATATTATAATATAATTATTATATATATATATATATATATATATACTAATATTAATATATTAATAGATATATATATATATAATTATATATATATATATGATTATATATATATATTATATATATATATATATATATATATATATAATATATATTATATATATATTATATATATATATATATTATATCTATATATATATTACCTGCACACACACCTACCCACTATACAATACACACACACACACACATATTCACTATGACATCTATACACACTATGACACTTTATTAAATGACGCTTAACACTCGTCTGACTAGACACTTACATTAAGATACCTATAGACCTTACATTAAACCTAATATATCACTCGTCACATTCTCACTCCGATGCTATACAAGTACACTTAACTAACACTCACACACTCGTAAAGTATTATTGATGCCTCAACTTTGATGCCTCAACTTATTGATGCCTACAACTTTGGATAGCCTAACTTGTATGCCTCGCATTTAATTGCCTCAGCATGATGCCTCAATTTGGTATGAGGTACATCTTGATGACTCATCTTTGATGAAGTCACTTTGATACCCCCTATATTGATGATTCATCTTTGATGAAATCATATATATTTGAGGTCTACATCTCTACCCTAATGACTAAAGAATCGAGTTAATATTTAATGTCTTCACCCTAGTTCACACGCTAATTAATATATAACCACCAAGGGCTTCAGCATGAGCCCACCGCGCAGTGATGCGACCCGCCGCGTAACCGTCCCGCCGCTGTTATTCCGAGCCGCCGCGATGCCGCCGAAAGCGCAAATCACCCTGCGCGAATGATATAATATATACTACTAATAAGTCATTCATTTTTATTTCATAATTACTAAACATTTCAAAAGAATTATCTTTTCAAATATACTATCACAATGAGAATGCTATTCACTATTTTATATTTCAGTTACTTAATTACATTTTAATTAAATATCATTTTTAGGACGAACGCTAATAATCTGAGTAACTCATATACAGCCTAATTATTTAATACTAATATATTAATTAACATTATTTTTTCTATAATATTTTTACTTGAAATACTTTTAATTTATAAAGTTCCTTTACACATTAATAATGTATGTAAGAAGAAAAACATATTTTTACCACTAAGAGTGTACTGGATATATAATCATTTTATTTACTAAAATTGTACGAAATTTTATTTATTAAAAACATAAACTTTACATACCTTAAAGCAATTCAATCAGTAAATCAATAGAGGTGTTACCTAACAACAAAGGGATTAGTATGCTTTTGTTTTTACGTTTTAGCTGCTTTTAACTCATGTTTTTACTGCTTTACTCACTGCTTTAGCTTTAACTCATATGTTTTACTGCTTTAACTCACATATTTATTAACATGACATACCTTAAAGCAGTAAATCAGTAAATCAATAGAGGTGTTACCTAACACCTAAGGGTAAGTAAGTATGCTGTTTGTGAGTATTTAACTGCATACATACTGTGCTGAACTCACTGGCTTATAGTACTGCTTTAAAGCAAAAACTTTCTGCTTTAGTGCTTTAAAACTTTCTGCTTCCTACTGCTGTGAGCTTCACTCTTATTCATGAGACTAATAACGTGCAATGTTTACTGTTTCCTGAATATCACACATATCAGCTTATGTACTTGTGGCACATGTCCACACATAACAATTATTATATCTATCTCTATCATACACATTGTAAAAACTAGTAACGATCAGGAAAATCAATAGTGTGACGCCTAACCTCAAGGGGCATTAGGTAATGCTTTTTGTTTTACTGCGTGTGACTTCGCTTTAACTCTTGTTTAGCATGCTGCACATTTAAGTCGACTATATGTATCTTAGAGCTTTACTACAATCATGTGTATAACTGAATTTTTTTTTTTTTTTAACTCTCTGAGAGATACCTTATAATAAACATATTATGTGGTTTATAGTTTTGAAATTGTCAAGATATCGATTCTTATATATTGTATGTTAGAGAGTAATTAGTATTGTTCAATCTTATTTAGAGTAATTTAACTGTATTTCTCTTATTATTATTTTTTGTTATTTTCTATATATATTTATATTTTTGTTATTATGATTCTTTACTGGTTTTACTCTATGCCTATGCTTATTATCATTTTCAACTATACACACTCTATACACAACACCACACACTATCAGAGCGACATGTTGAACCACACACACACATAAAACTTTATAGCATTACTTCACTGATCATTCTAGAGCATACTCAATTTGCAGTCATCCACTACAACTTTAGCCCAATAGACCCTTAACATATTAAGAGCTTTATAACACGCTGCGAGCACACATCACACTACTACACACTACCGAGCACATCTCACACCTAGATGTACTGTACATTCTTCCATCTAGCGCTATGATTATACTTAACACACGCACGATTTACTTTACACTCCACATGCGATTTTAGCTGACAGCTCATCATGTCATGAACATAAGAATTGTACTATCACTCACAGATTTACTGTACACTCAACTAACACGTGTATTTATTACACTCTTACACTTTAATTTACTTACACTCTAACTATCACAGAGGTTATCACTTACACTCACACAAGATTTTACTTGACAGCTCACACACACGATTTACTTATCTCCATACCAACAACACACAGTTTTAGGCTATTACAAGCACACATAGGAGGAGATTAATACTTAACGCACACTCTACAGAATTTACATCATATAGAACGATGTATCTGTATACATTTATCTCTAAACATGTTTTGCTTATTTAATAATACTTACGTATACCTGAGTACTTAAGCGTTCATTCAAATATAACTAAAATTATTTCAAGTCATCTCATAAAAACTTGCTTTTATAATAAATGGCCTAATCATATATTTGTATAATTTAACAAAGGAATTCTATATTAACGTGTTTTAATGGACTTTATTGTTTAATAAAATGATATTACGAATCTATCAAGTTTTTAAAAATATATAACTTTTAACCACTGAAATTATTATGAAATTTATTAATTATGATACATATATTTTTTATTACGGGAGACTGCTAAAGCAAAAGAACCATCAGTTAAATCAGTAAGGCCAGCCCCTACCACCTACTCTAACATCCAAGTCTATGTCACGTTATTTTGTCTATTGAACTTACTGCTTTAACATCATCTTTAGGCATGTAATAAGTATAAAAATAAAAATAACTATATGATATACGTTTGCATAACAATTATTTATATAAAATCTTTCTAAGTTCTTCATTAAATAATAACAAATTATTCACTACATTTATATTATTCGTTTCGATGTTTAACTAAAATATTTCAAATGTTTTTTAAAATTATTCGGATTTTCACTTTATATTAATTATTATTATTATCTATGTATATTGACAATCCATCACAATCCATCACGTGAAAACACAACAACCCGCACTATTACCTTACTATGAAAATACGATCAACTGAACAAAAATTTATACTTGTGAATAAAATGTGTTGAAATATAAGAAAGATAAGAACTAACGTTTACCGCCTTGTACCCCATTGGCCCCTCGGGCGATTTCGAGCAGGCTCTATTACCAGTCATTAATACTAGTATTTCATAGACCGGGTGAGTCGTGCTGTAATTTGACGGACACTGTACACTTGAGATCTGGTGGAGCAGATACTTTACGTGACATACCGTGTCAAAACCCTAATAATTAGTAAGGTAACAAATTAGTGTATTAAATGCTCTTATTGTAGTATCACAGGCGGTATAGGGAATTAAACCTTTATACTGAGAACATAAATGTAAATTCAGTTATGACAAGAACATCGGAATCTAATGTCTTATTATTACTAATAATATTTCAACTACTGAAAACCATAGCTGGATATCGTAAGGATAATCCTTTGAAGCAGGTAAAAGTAGAAATGATTTACCTTTTCTTATGCTGAGGTGGATGACGGAGTAATAATATCTTCTATATTCATCTAATATATATATTATATATATATAGTAAAAAAGGTGAACCTCGTATATATGTGATTGGTCGCAGATTATTTTATACGCTTTTATGGTTTTAATAGTATGATAAAAATCATTTTTATACCATATCATGAGCCAGTATTACGTTTATAATGTAAATCTCTAATCATACTATAATAATATTTTTTAATGAAGTAAAAATATAAGGTGGATAATAAATGAGAACTTTACTATAATAATCATAGAATATAATATCATTATACTTACAATGATTTATATATATATTATATTAATATATATACTATATATATTATATATATATTATATATATATATATATATATATAATATTATATATATATATATTATATTAATATAATATTATATTATCTTTATATATATTATTAATTATTGTACTACTGCTGCAATACTCTCAAATGTATTTACCACGGTTTATATATAATATATTTATATAAAGACGTAAACATTATAAATAAATACATGGATATATTTATTATATATAACACTTCCACATGATGTTTATAACTATTTTATATTAAAATTCTCTAAATCTTTGCAAATATGCCAATCATTTATATCATTATCGATGATATAGTTTCGTGTCTCAGTAATACATTTAATGTTTACACATATGTAAATAAGTTCACCAGCTCAGATATCATAGTATATTTACATTCTGGGTCACCTGCAGAAATACTTCTGTGTCCGGTTGATTTCTACTCCAATGATTTGGCATATTTCAGTAGTCTATAGAACTTAGGTAGCGTATAGTATGATGGCGTAAAGATCATCAGATCAGGGTTTCTATAAATGCGTAGTAATTCTTGTAAAACTGTAAATGAATATACGTGGAAGAATATTATATAAGTAGCTTAAAAGTACCGGGTTCACTTTCATCTGCATTAACTACCAAATGGCGAGAGACACCTTCGGGCTTAGCCAAAAAGCTCCATTAGACCTGACCTGTAGATAAAAATCATCATAATTATTTTATAAAAATGTATAGGTTCAATATACGGTTGTTTCATTATTTCTCACCCATAATCTAACTTCCAAACTGATTATGTTTTGATGTTTCGATAGAATATGGATGAGTAAGTTGCCTTTATCGGACTGGATTTCCTTCGCATCATGGTTAATAACTTGTATTCGGTCCAGTTTAAAGCTGAGCTTGGTTTAAAGTATTCTGTAAGCCACTCTTCAGTGTGATTATATATACAAAGTAATTCATCTGGACTCATGAAAATACGCTTTGTATTATAACATGGTGATTGGGTAGCACACTTGAAAAATTCAAATCCATCGGGTTTTCTTTTATATAAGAATGAAACCCTACTTCCGGGGATCTTGATTTCCCACTGGACAATGTCTTGTATTGAGGTATAATACCTGTTAAGGTTGAATCTATGTATATATATACTTAGTGAAAATAGAAGCACTTTTATTACAATCAGAGAACTTGTGCTCCCGTCATAACTAGCCATAAACGAGTATGATTTTTAAAAATGATGTTTGGGAGGTCAAAACATCCGCCTGCTCAAATATTAATTTTCTATCCAATCAAGGTAGGTAGCTCAGATATGAAAAAATATGTTATTTTCAATACCTTAAATACAAAAAAGACGATAAAATATAATTCTCGATCCTTAATCACTACGAGGTCCATATAGAGATATGGATTCTCCGTCCACTACAAGAAGGTAAACATATTTCATTCTTACCTGAGCCTCATATAGGATCTTACCGATGGACCAGCAATGAGTTTCAGTTTTGAAAGAAAACACATAATAAATAATAATAAATTAAAAATATAAACTCTATTTATAAATTATATAAACATGAATTCTCGATTCATGTCTATACTGATTATTTACCTTTGACTGTTTGGCTTTAATCGCACCTGTGATAACAAAAAGCTTATCACTTAAATATACGGCTAAAATTTTAGGCCTAACGTAGTTAGTTGCTACCACATTTTACAGAATTTACAGAAAAAGGTCAGTTTGAAATATATTTGACCTGGTAATATAGCCATAACTCGCGCCGGTTCAAAAGGTATAGGTGGTATCAATCTCAGTAAGTTATACTCTC
>JABUQX010088688.1:0-5000 GCA_015478945.1 Trachelipus rathkii
AGAGGAGATATATCAGGCGCTTGGGTTCAGAGTACACAGTACTTGTACTTGTACTTAAGGTACATTCTTTGGAGTACTTGTACTTGTACTATGTATCTTGCAGTTTCTAAAACCCAGTGTACTTGTACTTGTACTATGTACTTGAGCTTTTGTACTTGGTACTTGTGCTTTGTACTTGCAAGTACTTTTGGCTTTTTCATTTTAACCTGCATAATTTTTTTATTTTCTTTTTATCATTTCCCTACGTATTGATGATTATTATTTCTTTTATATGTATTTATATACTTTACCATTTTTGAATATAAAGTTATGTCATTATATATATATATATATACTACTATATATATATATATAATATCATATATATATATATATAGATATATATATATATATATATAATATATATATATATATATATCATATATAATATATACTATTATATATATTAGTGATGGACGATCCAAATTTCCAGCCGATGCCGATTCGATTTCGATACCGAGTCAAAAGTGGCCGATTTTCCGATTCCGATTCAATTCTTATATATATATATATTATTTATAAAAATAATATATATATATAATATATATACTATATATATATATTATATATATATATATATATAACTATATATATATATATATTATATATATATATATATATATATATGATAGTTTTAAAAAAAAACAGGGCTAGCACCCGGTCCTTTACTTTTTTTGCTGTAAACTCTGGACGCAGCATTGATTCTATGCGCCTAGAATCACTATCTTCTGGGGAGCTCTGAGAGAACAAATTTTGAGGCCAAATGAAAAAAGATGCTAGTTTCACTGAAAGGGTAAAACCCTACCTGAGTGTATAAATCAAGGACTAGCATCGGAAATCTTTGTGCCGAGAAATAGTTTTCTAGAGTACTCTAGGACTTAGAGTTTCTGGGCCAGAAGGAAGAAGATGCTGGCCCAACTAACAGGGCTTTGCCTACTGGGAAGATGGTAAAAAAAATTTTAAAAATTATTATATATTAGTAAGTGCCTAATTTTTGCTAAATCAACTAATTTTAGATATTTAAAACCTTATAAATTAATGTTATAGAATTCTCTTATATTTTATCTTTGCTAAAGAAATAATTAGTTAATTACCTTTTTATATTTATTTAACCACTGAAAAATAATAGCAATATATAAAAATCTTACAATAAATGACAATTTTTTCTTTTTTTTGTTTAAAAAAATTCCTTGCTTTAATTTACTAAAAGTAAGATCTTGAGGCAAAATTAATCGAATTACTTATTTGTAGTTAAATCATGACTCTTAAGTTGTAGTGCAAAAACATTAACCTTTCACTAGTCTGCCGTTTCTTTCCTGAGTGCATCCGATTTTTGTAGGAGAAAAATTGATCTCAATAGTGAAGATTTTCACTTTCTCACGGGAAAAGGGACTAGCTTGAATATTTCTAGGCAGGCCCCACCCAAATGCTGAACAGGTGATCCTTTAATTCGATGACCACCATTGTAAGGGACTTTCTGAATTTTTAATAAGTTTCATATTTTTTTATAACATCCTCAATTTTTTCAATATTTGTGTCTTTCTACTTGGGAATGAGTTTCTTGCTGTTTTTAAAGTCTTTTTCTCTTTAAATTCCCGAAAAGCAACTTTCAAAACTGAAGTTAAAAACTATTATCTTCAGTATCACTTTTTTCGACCCATTCTGTTGATAAATGAGAAAAATCTGTAAATTGGTTTTAAAGTAGTGGAAACTGTTTTCCTTTCCTTTATACAACATATATCTTCGCTCATCCATTGCTTAAGAATATCTTCCACTTTTATATTGTTTAATAATCCTCAAGGAATGTAATTTTAAGCGTGAATCAAGATAGGTAGCAAGCCCAAGATTCTTATCAGTAAAGTAAATGCTGAATCTTTTTTTACTGAATTTTTTCATGCTGATACTGTAGACCCCAAGTCCCTCAAATAGTTTTTTTGCTGACTCTTTTAAAAAAAAAAATGCAAATCATTTTCCTATATTTGGGATTATTGCGATGCCATTGATTCCTTGTGCTCAATCTGAAAATTGGTTTAAAGTAGTGGAAACTGTTTTTCCTTTCCTTTATTCAACATATATCTTCGCACATCCATTGCTTAAGACAGAATATCTTCCACTTTTATATTGTTATAATCATCCTCAAGGAAAGTAATTTTAAAGCAAGCACAAGATTCTTATCAATAAAGTAATGCTGAATCTATTTTTTATCTGGAAGTTTTCTCCATGCTGATACTGTGAAACGTCCGCGAGCTAGTCCGCTCATAGTTTCTTTTTTTTGACTCTTTTTTCAAAAAAAAAATGCAAATCTTTTCATATTTGGGATTATTGCCGATGCCATTGATTTCCTTGTGGTTCAATAAATTTGTACAATCAACAAAGTTTTTAAGTATTTTTAGCAATTTTTCAAAAACTTTCCATTGTTTCTAAGCATACAGGTTTTGAATGAATCACTGCAGTATATGAAATGGAGAGCCGTCTTTGTTCAAAAATTTTGAAGCATTATGATACTGGCTATTTTTAACCCAAAATGGCTATTACATCTGGTTTGTATATTCTGAATAAATCTGTGCTGTGGTAAATTAAAATCTAGTTTTGGATATTTTCTTGGAAATAGCTTGGGGCGATTGAATAAAATGACCTACGATTTGTTTTGCATCTGGATATATTTTTTTCATACACGTCTCTTTGTTCAAATATGGCATCATTGAGAACTAGTGTCAAAGAGTGTAAAAAGCAAGGTAATTTCTGGAATCCTGCTTGTGTAACTCCTGCAGCCATATTAGGTGCGTTATCCCTTAATATAACATGAATTTTATTAGCAGGAATATTAAATTCTTCCATAACATTTTGAAGACAATCACTTATATTAGATGCTGTGTGAGATACGTGAATAGGTGAAACTCGAAGGAAAGCATTTATATTCAATAGCTCCAATTGTTACAAGCCTACAAGGCAAATATTTCACTGCTCACTTACGAGTTCACGGGTATATAATTATCAAAACATATTACATAACATGACTAACGAAACATTGCCAAATGTCTGCCTGTCTGAAAATCCTAACATCATAGTAACATGATATCTTAGGCTCTACGTAAAGATGCGCCGCTCAATCCAGTTTCTTAATTAAATAGAATTTCAGGAAGAAACTGAAATTAAAATCAATAATACGGCTGAATTCGAATTATTGTCTTTGAATATCAATAAGATGAATAAAAAATTATTTCAATTTGTATACCAAAGAACGTTAAAGAATGCGGTATCAAATTTGCCGATTCGCGATTAGGATTCCGATTCCTGAAAAACAGCCGATTCCTCTGATTCCGATGCCGATTCCGATTAATCGTCCCATCACTAATATATATATATATATATATATATATATATAGATTATAAATATAAACATATGAATATATATATATTTTTGTATATAGTCTATTATAATATATATATATTATATAATGCATCACTAACCACCTTTTTTCCCAAGACTAAGGGTAAGGTGCGTAACATGCACTGGAAACAGAAAAGTAGTAGAAGAATATGATACAAGTCTAAAAGAAAGCCCAGCTTTACCTCCCCTTTATACCTATTAGTGAGAACTCGCCGCAGTCGGAAAATCCACCCCAGAGTTTCACGGGACCGCGACGAACCATCACCATGATATTTCGCCAATGTGGGGTTCATCCCTTGGCCCAGGTTGGCCGCAACCATACACCCTCACAAAAACCTGCTATTCACTCCTATTATGCACCTTTCTTCTCGCCCCTGCCAAACTCATATTTCACTCCTCCAGACATTCTTTTGCTGACTCAATCCACTTTTTCTTCGGTCTCCCTGCCAGTTAGCCGCTACCGTGGCTCAAACGGTAGAGCGACGGAGTCGCATGGCAAGGTCGTGGGTTCGAATCCTAGTTCGGATCCTAGGTAGAAATTACCTAGAGAAGTTCCCCTCCTTGAATAGGGCTATGCCCGTGAGGTGTGAACTTTTTTATAAAAAAAAAAAAGTCGATTCCCAACACACTCACCACTATACATCCGCTTTACTAACCGACTATCATCCATCCTTTCCATATGACCAAACCATCTCAAGGTACTTTCATTTATTCTCTCATTTATCCCTTTTTTCACACCATAAAACTCCCTAATACGTTCATTCCTCTTCTTTCCAAATTTCTTCTGCACACCTAACACGCCCTAAGATTGTCGCATCTAACACATTGTACTTTTGATCGCTATACCTCTATTAACAAGACCATAGTCTTACTACTATACATAACACAGGTAACAACATAAAAAAACCCCCCCGCCTCCTCACGTAAGAACCCTAGCGCACTCAAGACTTAGTCTCTTTACATCCACCAAGGATTTAATGGCACCAGCCACCTTCCTGCAATTCACAACTTTATTACTACACTCTGCATCATCCGTTCCCTTTTCGTCCAACAATATATATCAAAATATTTAAACTCAGTCACTTGTTCCAGCTGCTCACCATCTAGCATAACTTCACACCGAGGACTGTCCTCACTCACAACCATAACCTTACTGCTTATCTACGTTTACTTCAACCCCTCCTTTTAAACACCTTGCCAAATCTCTCTAGCAATCCTCTCAAACTCTCTTCAAGTTCACCGCACAGAACGCATATATATATATATATATATTATATATTTATAGTTATATATATATATATATATATATTAATATATATATATATATATATATATAATATATTATATATATTATTATAATATATATTATATATATAAAGGCGAGAGGTGATTGATTGGATTTCGAAGTTGTGTAACAAAGTGTTTATGGAGGGTATAGTTCCGAAGGGATTGGAGGAGAGCAATTTAGTAAACCGCTTATATAGAAGGTAGGGGATAAAGGTTAATGTAAGTAATTATAGGATAATAAGGTGTTACTGGGTGTTGTAGGGAAGATATATGCTGGTATTTG
>JABUQX010088688.1:12500-26609 GCA_015478945.1 Trachelipus rathkii
GCACAAAAATGAATTCTTTATATACTGATCAACGAATGTACTCTAACGTAATAAAGTTTCCCACATTATAAAGCTAACATAGCATAACATGAAACTAGAAAATAATGTAGCAACGACAAACCTACAACAAAACCTTACGCACGATAAACTGTTAACATTACAAAGTTCCACAATTAACACCAGTAAAGTAACTAACATTGCAAACAACAAAACGTAAACCTATTCATACTTTTTTCACGCATATCTCTAACATAACGTTAATTTTACATTGAAACAGAAAAATTTAAACAAATTATTTACATAACCTTGTCTAATCTATCATACAGACCAACGAATAACTGTAACATAACAAAGTTCTCCAAACATAACATAAAAATAAGTTCTTTGAATAAAATATCATGCTAAAGTGTAATAGTTTTTACTGATTTTAAAGCTAGTAAATCAGTAATCAAATTACCTTCCTATCCTTCCCTCACTCATGACCTTTTGATCTATGATCTATTGATTATTTCACATTTCAAGTATCATTTCGAATAAACTAACACAAAAAATAAAGTTCTTTATATACGTAACCTCAGAAATATGCTAACGTAACCACGTTTTTACATTAATAAAGCTAACATAACATAACCTGTACTAAGAATATAATGTACAACGAGAAAACCTAACACACCATTACGTAACGAATAAACTACTTACATTAACAAACTTCCGCATACTTAACAACAGTAAAAGTACCTAACACTTCGTACAAAACGTAACCTATTCAAACTTTTTCAAGATATCTCTAACAATATCAATGTTAAGTTTACATTAACATCGGTAATATTTAACAAAAATTTAGCATACCCCCTGTCTAATCCTCATACTGACAACGAAATATATGCTAACGTAACAAATTTTTTTACATCAACTTCGTAATATTTAAGCAAAAATTCATGCATACCTCGTCTAAATATTATAATCCCTAACGAATAAATGCAAACATATCAAAATTTTATCCAAACATAACATACAAATCACAAAATTTAATCCTACATAAACATAAAAATAAGTTCTTTGAATAAAATATCACCAGTAAATGCGGTAATATATAAATCAAATTTTTTTTAAAAGCATAAATTTAGGAGCGCAAAACCCATCCTGCATCTAACCCACCCACCCGCCTATGAATCTATTGAACTATTGATTAAAGTCATATTTCGACTAATCATTTTGGATAAACATAAATTAAAATAAGTTCTTTTATACCGGACCTACGAATATATATGCTTACGCAACAAAATTTTACCAATCAATAAAGCTAACATATCAAACCTGAACTAAGAATATAATGTACAAATGCCAACCTAACATACCTCGCGTATGAATAATCACCGCTTAACATCTGAACAAATTTCCCACTTGTCAAAGGTAAAGTAGCTAACAGGCATACAATACTCGATATGTTCCCACTTTACCTGCATATTGGCAACAGGTGAAGCCGTAATTTCAGACAAAAATCCTTAACAAATGAAAAAATCTATCAAAGAGATGCCAGCAATCTTGCAACTAATGAATTGACACTATCTTCATCAAAGTGTCACTCGTTTTTCGAGTATAACATCATTGAACTATGAATAAACGTGGACATTAGCAAAATTCTCGGGCAATACATACCATTACTCAACAAATCAACTTAACTAGGCTCAGACGTTCTAACACATTTCATTGTCATTAACACAGTATACAAAACTCATCATTTTTCTAACAAAATCAGGGTTAATTTCACACTGTCCCATAGTAATATTCAACATACGTAACCTAACTTACGAATAAACAGGTTTCATTACCAAGAGTATCTAAAGCAACACAATACATCCCGAGAGGACCCCAAGGGATGCGCCTTTGAAATGGTGGTGAATCTTGAGATGGGGGACACCCGAAAGGGTGTAAGCAGGTTTTAGGCCTCAGCCCCGAAGGGCTGAGGCCTTACCCCTCCTTCGGAGGGGTAATGTGAAAACAGTGTTACGTTAGCATATATTCGTTGGTTTATATGATACTCATTTTTGGTCTATGTTTATCCGAAATGATACTCGATTATGTGAAACTGAAATAAATAGATAATAGATAAAAATTTGTAAGGACGGGTGGAATAGGGGGGGGCGGGGAGGGGATGGGTGGTTGATTTACTGATTTGCCTGATTTACTGGCTTAAATTCGGTTGGACTATTACACTTACTATGATATTTTATTCAAAGAAACTTTATTTTTTATGTTATGTTCGGGATAAAACTTTTGTTATTTTTATGTTATGTTTTGGATAAAAACTTTTGTTATGTTTGCAATTATTTGTTGGGGATTATGATATTTAGGTAAAGTTATGATAAATTTTTGTTAAATATTAACTATGATAATGTAAAAAAACTTTGTTACGTTAAACCATATATTCGTTGGTCTGTATGATATTCGGACAAGGTTGATACATTTTGCTAATGTTACTGTGTCAATGTCTAAGATTAACGTTAATATGTTAGAAAATGCTGGAAAAAAGTATGAATAAGGTTACGTTTTTGCATGAAATGTTAGTTACTTTACGGTGTTAAGTGTGGAACTTTGTTAATGCTAACAGTTTTATTCATTGCGTAAGTTGTATTAGGTTTTGTCCGTTGTACATTATTTCTTAGTTCATGTTATGCTATGTGTTAGCTTTTATTGATGTGGAAACTTTTTACGTTGAGTATATTCGTTGATCAGTATGATAATTAACCAATGTTGTGATAAATTTTTTGTAAATATTACCAATGTTAATATAAATTCAACAGTTGTTAATGTTAGAGATTGCCTTGACAAAGTACGAATGGTACGTCTTTTTATGCTATGTTAGGTTACTTTACTGTTGTAATGTGTGGAATTTTGTTAACGCTAACAGTTTATTCCATGTTAATGTGGGTCAGGTTTTGTCGTTGTGCCCTTATATTCAATAGTTCAGATGATGCTATGTAAGCTTTATTAAATGTGAAAACTTGTTACGATTTAGCAATATATTCGTTGATCAGTGTATAAAGAATTTGTTTTTATGTTATGTTTATCCGAAATGAAACTCGATTCAATAGCTCAATAGATCGATAGATCATGGGAGGATGGGATGGTATGGAGGGTGGGGTGGATGAGGATGGTTTTTGGATTTACACTGATTTACTGAATAGGGTATGTAAAAACATTAACAATTTTTACTAAAAAATTATGACATGAATCAATAGATAATAAGATCAATAGATCAATAGATCGACAGATGGACGGAGGGTGGGTTGGATGGTGGTTGATTTACTGATTTACGAATTACTGCTTTAGTGTTGTAAAACATGACAATTTTTACAAAAAATATGAAGCCGACATAGATTGAATAATCAAGATCACGGATGGACAAGGAGGATGGTTAGATGGTGGTTTAATTTACTGATTTACTGATTTAGGGTGTGTAAAACATGACAATTTTACTAAAAAATTTGACTTGAATCAATAGATCAATAGATCACGTATGGACAGGAGGGTGGTTTAATGGTGGTTTGATTTACTGATTTACTGATTTAGGGTATTTAAAACAATGACAAATTTTTTATAAAAAATGACTTTAAATCAATAGATCACCAGATCAATGATCACGGAAGGGTGAGGAGGGCTGTTTGATTTTCTGATTTACTGCTTAAGGGTATGTAAAACGCTACAATTTTAGTAAAAATATGACATGAATCAATAGATCAATAGGTCATGGAAGGGCTGAGGAGGGCAGCTTGATTTACTGATTTACTGCTTTAGGGTATGTAAAACGTGACAATTTTAGTAAAAAATATGACTTGAACCAATAGATCATGGAAGGGCTGAGGAGGGCAGTTTGATTTACTGATTTACTGCTTTAGGGTATGTAAAAACGTAAATTTGTAAGTTATAAAACATAAAAAGAATAAGAAATTTTATTTATTAATTTATTTTTTTTTCTCGATGGTTCTGAAACCATCATTTTCGAAATCTACAGACTCGATAACATATATAAGAACACCAACTTTGTTGTTATACGAATGTTCACGCTCCGGTTTCGCACCGGAGCGCACATGCGGGCACGCGCAGACTCGGGGCCTGCTGACGCAACCCGCATCGCAGGGGGACCCTCAAACACCCATAGTCGAGATCTACATCTTTATAAACATATATTTTAACACCAATATTGTATTATTAAACAAATATTTACTATCCCAGCACCGCACCGGAGCCAGCACCGGTGCCGTTGCTAACTCAAACTCTATAGATTCAACCTCCTTTCTCCTTCTTCTATACACTATCCAAATTTCAGCCTTCTACGATTAATTTCACTTTTAGGGGGGGCAGCGTCCCCCCTAACGGGGGACGCAAGGGTACGTAATCTCGTCTACGACGAGATTACGTCATCAGGCTCGAATGGGAACCATTAATCCTAACCAAACTCGTTAATTCGGACGCGTCAAAAGGGGCGTAGCGACATATTTCAGCTACGCTCTCGGGGGGAGGTACCCCCTATATACATCCTAGAGACTTGAAAATTCGCGTGCAACGAGCTTAACACCTACATAGAATATATTCCAAGTTTCAAGACGATAGCGCTAATAGTTTTTTGAGAAATCGAGGTAAGATGTCAAAGTGTTCCATAACTACTTATATATAAAAAAAATTTCGTGTTGCTCTCCTAACAAAATGATTAACAACTTCTTCCATTTATGTTATGTAACTATGATGAACACATTAATAAAAACCAGTTCTTTTAGTTTTTCCTCCTATGCAGAACTAAGAAAGCGTTTTTGAGCCTTTCCAGAGTAGAGAAATATCTTTCTGGAGTGCACTATGTGAGTGAGAGTGATGAGAGAATCAAATTTATTTGCAAATTTCGTAAAAGTTTTAATAGGTGTCGATGGAATCAATTCACTAAGATTGGTAAGTATGGATCTATGACTCATGAACTTCCTTTCTTACTCGTTTGAAAATTCATCAAGAAAAGGAATTGCAATTGCTTTATGCCCTTTCATTTTGCATTGATTCTGACACACGACTTTCTCGTATCTTCATTAACAGAAAGCAGAAGTTCTGTTGCAACTCCCAAAATGATTGAAAAAATTTCATCGATGTTTTGCTAGAAAATCTTTCAAAACAAGCATCAAGTTTTCAGTATGATTAAGAGCAGTTGCTGTCACAAATGATGATGAAGACTATAATGTAGTACATAATTGGCGAGTGACGGAGATCAAAGTTGAAATAATAATAATTAAACTTATAATCTACTCGCTCGCGATTACAGATTTCAAAAGATTTGAGGTTTATGAAGAAGGTTCAATATTTTGATCTATCTCAAACTACTTCAACTTGCTTTAAAAACTTCTCTAATTCTTAACATTTCATCGTAATTTTTCACATCCTCTGTTTCAAACAATTGTGTTGTCCATTTTGTCTCTGAGAAAATCTTTCCTATTTTTTCTATTAAAATAGTTATTCGCCTTGGATACCTAAAATACAGCGTGTTTGTTTTTACTGTGCCTAAAGTTTCTAATCCCTTAAATACTACATGAATGTGAACAAAAATCAACAAACACACAATGTCGCTGTATTTTATCGAAAGCTTGAACACCTCTAAATCTTTTATTTTTCACTGCGTACCAATATATCGTTGACCAATCAGATTGTCACTATTTATTTCTACCTTCGTAGTATTGCTCTGCTAGAGATCCTTTGTTTGTACTTTCAACAGTTACTAAACCTAAAAAATCTTCAAGAACTATAAATATGTTTTCCTAGTTTCTATTAATAGAAACTCTTTAATTGTTTTTATTATTAGTTTTATTATTCTTATAAATTAAAAGTAAAAAATTCAAGTCATCAATATTTTTTTTGATAGTGTAAATACGTTTGGGGGTTCAGAACACCTCAATCCCACCTGGCTAAGGCCTTATATATATATATATATATATATATATATATATATAAATATATATATAATATATATATCATACATATTATATAATCTATGTATATATATTATATATATATATATTATTATTATATAATATATATATATATATTAAATATTATATATATTATATATATATATAATAAATATATAGTTGAAAAACATATCATAAAATATTTGTCCTGAAATTATATTATTATAATATATATATTATATATATATATATATATATAATAGGGAAATAAAAACAGTAAGAAGACACATGGACCTACCGAGACTGTGCCAGTCAAACCAATAGAACCAATCACCAAACATGCTTATACAAATCCACAAAGCACCCTAGGGCTTGTCAATAACTTACATAGCGTACATAAAATATAAAACATCCTCATGGAAATCAATAAAGCACCCTAGGACTTGTCAATAGCTTACATAATATATACAAAGTCTACAACTAAAAGAAAAAAACCTATATCTAAAGTACATGCTTAGCACAATACAAGCTTTAATTACTTTATAGTAATAACACGCAGTTTAACCTAAATAACTACTGTAAGTAAAAACCCGAAAATTTGGCCAAGTCAAAATATACTATATGATACCCAAACCATACATATACTATCCAATCTTTTCTTAAATGTTGCAATCGAGTCGCGCTCAACAACCTCCTGTGGCAAAATATTCCAAAAAATTAACAACCCTATTACTGAATGAATGCTTTATTTATATCAAGATGGTATGTTTTCTTCATTTTTTTACTATTCCTCCTGGTCTCTCGTCCGTGGTCTACTATTAAGAATTTACTGGTCTCCGTATTATCAGTATATGTAAAAATGTTGTAGACTTGTATCATGTCCCCTCTGAGAAATCGCCTTTCTACAGAAAACATTCCTAACTCCTTCAGTTTGTCCTCATACGCTGCTTACCTCTCACCCAGAAATCATCCTGTCTGCTTCTACTGTTGCACTCTCTTAAGGCATATCTAAGTCTTTCCTTTAAATAGAGGGGCGCCAAACTTTGTCACATACTTCTAATACTGGTCTTACATAGCTATTATAGTTTACCTATAACTTCCTTGCTCTTGTAAACGACATCGCGATTTATTATACCAAACATCTTATTATAGGCCAGTAGACTTAAATTCCAAATCGGAAATAAATTGCTACAAAAGGTTTTATTGTTTTAATGGCTTCATTTGTGGCCCAATATGACTATCCTGGGTTTTCCCCAAAGGCAGAGTTGTGTTTAAGTGGTGGAGGGTAAAAATGTACCACAAATAGGGGTAATTTTGAGGATTTACAGTTATATCTTGTAAAGGACTCACAGTATCGAAACCACGCCCTGCAACTTTTAATATGACCATGTCATTCTGCATTGAATGAGACCATGCGCATATTTTTTGGACCACCATTTCTCATACTGTGGTAAGTCTGGGTGCAGGTATTTATTTTTTTTATTCTCATATTTTTTTTATTTTTTAAATTGTTTTTTTTATATTAGTGGGAGATGCAACGACATCAGTATTCGCTTTTTCAATCTTTTTTCTTCAGTTTTATTACCTTTTATTATGTCTTTGCTCTCGCGTAGTCATTCGCCATTAATTATTCTGATAAGAGTTGATTCATGTTTTTTATTTACATTCGTTCTGTTATATTGTGAATTTTTTATTTCACCTGTTTTTTTTTTGTGTTTTTTTAGGCAATACTTTGATTTATTTATTTGTTAAGTTTTTTTTAGTGAAAAAGAAATTTCTGAATATTGGTTGGTGCTTTGGTTGATGGTGGTCAAGGTCTTTTTTTTGTGCGGGTGATCAATTTCGATGTATTAAAGGTGTATATCTTGATATATTTTTTATGACCTTATTGATTATGAATTTAATTTACTTTGAAATCTTGAAGTGTTCAAAAATTATTTTATTGCATTTATGCTATCTGTATTATGATTACTTATTATTCTCATTTTATTATGATTATCAATGATTGAAAGATGGTTATTTTACTGTTTTTCCAGTGTACCATTCATAACCTTTTTCCATCTTCCATGGTGATTACTGTTTAGGAAAAAAAATGGGCACTGAATTTTGTCCAGGTATGGAATTACCTAATTTTTTTGTTTGTTTTTTTATGTTTATATTGTGGTTATTTCTAAATTATTAATTTTGAATTTTTGAAAATTATAATTGCGCATTAATTTCATAATTTATTTATTATATATGACTATTCATGGTTATTTTGTTTATTTAGGCTTAAGTGAGAGTTGTTTTATTTTGTTTTCTTTTCAGTTTTTTTGGGGGACTTGGTTCTGAATTGGATTGGAATCCGACTGAGGATCGTCATTGGCAGAGATATACTCGGGTATATTGAGATAAAAAAAAGAAACAGGTGCACCTGAAAAATATTATATATTAAAGAGCTTGAGGTGGGGTTTTCCAAATTGTTTGGAGGTTATTAGAAATGATGAAAACTTTGGGAGTGGGTGTTATAATATGATTAGAAAGATTTGTTATAAAGTTATAAAGAAAGTCTGTATTGGGTGTATATTGAATATTGATAATAAAAGGTATCATAATTATTGACCTTTTTTGGTATTTAATGTTGAGTAATAAAATTTTGTATTGGGTGAATATTGAATATTGGTAATAAAGGTATTATTTTCATTGACATTTTTTGGTATTTACTATTGAGTAACCGAATTCTAAAGTGGGTGTTTATTGAATATTGGTTGGTAATAAAGGTATTACATTCATTGACATTTTAGTATTTAATATTAAGAAATTTTTTTAAATGGGTGTCTATTAAACATCGAATATAACATTGACTACTACTGTTTATTATAGCTGGATCATTTCCTTTTGTATATGTAATAAAGATATTACATTCATTGACATTTTAGTATTTAATATTAAGAAATATTTTATAAGGGGTGTCTATTGAACATCGAATGCAACATTGACTACTATTGTTTATTATAGCTGGATTATTTCCTTTTGTATGTTTATTGTGTCTTTCATCTTTTATTAATTGCTTGTATATGTGAATAGTCTGTGCATTTTTTTCAATTTCTTTGTATTGTTACAGTATATTATATTATTTGAGTACTCAGCAATTATGGGATGAGAAAACTGGGTGCTTTAAAAACTACGCTTGAAGAGTTCTTTTTTGGGGACGTGGATGGCCTTATGGTTAGAGCATCATTGTTAACTTAGCGGCGCGGAGTCCATGTTCGAATCCCGCTGATGGAGAGTAAATCTCCTGTGAATAATTCATTTAAATTACAATTTGTTTATTCGATTTTATTTTTATACAGCATTGCTAAAATACTCTCTTACTTGGAACCATAGATGGGGACGGCCAAGTATTGTCCATTGCAAGTTTACTCAAGCGTGGGTAAGCATTTTGCTTAACTTTCCACCAACTAATAGGATCATCATTTGTATCTAGTCATTTTTTTGTTCTTGGTGATAGTTTTCAATCATTTGCACTACATCTTTTGTGTAATGCGTTTTCTTCATCACTACCTAGACAGTAGAAAGTTTTATTTTTTGGGAATCTGGTTATTCAAAAGACTGGAAACCTAATGGTATAGATTTTCATTTTTTTTTTTTTCATGGTGGCGAATAATACTGCAACAACAAAGTGACGTATTTAACTCTTGTTCTAAGATATTGTATATATAAAAACTTGCCTTTATAACAGGGATCTAGGTAGTTGCAATAGTAATAAGTTCAATTAATTTCACAGACTAAAAACGATATGTTAGTAGGATTAATGGCAAGAATTCTTTTAAATTGTCATCAATTTTTCATTTGAAGATGGTTCAAAATGCTTCCTTATCATTGAGATTAATGGTATTATATAGGAGACAGAAGCTGTAGAGGCGCTGATGTTTTTGGCATCCCTAATCTCATGTGACTCTGTTTACTCAGAATTATTATGAACTTCCATACTGCGAGATCATGAAGTCATCATTACACGTTGAGTCGAGTCCCATGTCCTTCATTTGAATGGCTTAATTCTCTTAAGTATAATTTTTACATTATAAAATTCTTTATAAATCTTCGACAATAAACATCTGCAGGGTAAAGCGCGGATGCGGATCTTTAAAAAATGTGCGGATGTTCCCGCGGATGCGGATGTTACTGAATACTAGTGTGGGTAATGAAGATAGTTAGATTTTTAGGGATCAACATTTGGAATGCTTTGTCCGGAGAACCATGGCAATTGGTAAAAGATATAAAGAGAGGATATTTCAATAGGTGAAGGATGGAAGGAAATCATCAAAATTTTAGACAAAAAAATATGGAATAGATGAAAAAAAAAAGATCAGAAACATGAATGATCTTTCCAGAATTATAAGAGGAAAGGAAGAAAAATGGTAGATATGTAAGTTAGAAATTTGATGCACTTAGGAAAGTTTACATCAGGAATGAAGGATGGATGGGAACAAACTGGAGGTTTGTTATTTGTGAGGAGTAGGTTAGATGAACAAGATGAAAAAATCGTGATGAGTAGTATAGATGGAGAGATGAAATACAAGAGAGTGACTGAAGTATTGATAGATATTGAGGGAGATAGCGTTAAAGGAGTTCAAGGAAAAAATGAAAGGGCTTGGTTGAGTGAAGGTGAAAGGAAAAAAGATACAAAATGCTTAATTGTAATAAAAAAGGACATATGAGGTATCAATGTCCTGAAAAAAAGGAAAAATTTGTTAAAAGTTGCGCGGTGAAGGCATAGTGAATCGGTCCTGTAATTTTAAGACAGATTTTTGTGCAACATGTTTGGAAAAAAGGGTCACATGAGATTTCACTTGTTCAAGAGTAGGTGAGAAGAAAGTGGAAAATATAAAGGGAGAAGTAGTTCTATTAGGAGAACTTCATATTTACATTATGAAAGAATGAAAGAGACGTTTTTGGTGGTATCATAGAAACAGGATGCCAAATAAGTTGTTTGGTGATTGTGGACTAGGATATATAATGGGTTCAATGAGAGAGGAAGAATTAGAAAGAAACGTCACCTACAAAAAAAAGATAGGCACAAATTAAAAATTTCAAATTCAAGTAAATGATAGTATGGTATATTCTATGGAACTTAAATTATAGAAGGTATATTATTTGTTATTGGAAATAGAGTAACAAAAAAATCGAATAAAAATTATTTTAAAGAAATGAAAATCAATGAATGAATTGTAGAATGGAAAAAGATTCCTTTTGTGAAAGATGAGAAAGGTCATTTGAAGTAAAGTTGAGAACTAGACAAGAAGGAAAAAGTGTCTGGTTAAATATAAAGGAAGAGAGATGGTTAGAAGATGATCAGAAATGGGAGAAGAATTGTAGGAAACTTCACCTTTAATTTGGACATTGCAGTTTTGAGAAACTTAAAGAATTAATCACTCAGTATGCCAAAAAAAACAACTAAAATTTTGATATAAATAAAAAGGAAAAGTTTAAAATATCAAAAAATTTGTGAAAATTGTGATATCTGTAAGAGATTTAAAAAAAACTCCTAGCAAACCTGTAATGGGTTTGCCCTTAGCTAAGAAGTTCAATGAACTTATAGCATTAGATATTGGTGAACTGGACGGTGATAAATTTCTTGTATTAATAGATTGGAACACTAGATTCTGTCAAGCCAAATGGATAAAAAGTAAAAGACCCGAAGAAATGATAGAAATTGTAATGGAAAGTTGGATTGGAATTTTCGGTCCACCGGAGAAAATACTAACTGATGGAGGAAGGAAATTCCAGAATAAGGAATTTGCAGATAGTTTTGGTATTGAACTTTTAAGCACAGCAGGCGAAAGTCTGTGGAGCACCGGTAAATGCGAGAGAATGGTAGGAATTCTGAAGTTTATTAGAAAAGTAAAGAAAAAAAACAGGAGGAAAGAAATGGGCTCTCTATTGGATAGTAAATGCTAGAAATGGAATAAATTTCGACTGGTGGTTTTTCACCTAGACAGAAGGTGTTTGGGATATATAATTCAAAAAGAAGAAGAAGAAGAGTACAATTATAATGAAGAAAATTGGGAAGAAATCAAGTTGAATGAGATTATGGAAATTTCAAGGAAAACATATATGGATATCTACCAGTTTTTTAAGGACCCAGAGTAGGTTTAAACAATGTAGACATCATATAACTTGAGGAGGAGTAATTGGGAGCAGTTTTCTCATAAGAAGAGAATCCGCCAGTGAGAGGACCAGCAAAAGTGGTGGGAGAGAAGGAAAACTGTGTGGGTGAGACATGGAGGTATATATGAAAGAAATTCAACAAAGTGGATATATATAATACAAAGATAAATACGAGGAAGATGAAGAGGATAAGAGAGAGGAGAACTCATCAAGTGAAGAAGAGGAAGATAGTAGTGAAGATATATAAAGAGGAGGAGGAGGAGGAGAATGATAAAGACAAAGATTAAATATATCAAAATTAAAAATAGGAGGAGGATATATGGTTAAGCAGCCCGATGAAGAAAGGTGGATAAAAATAAAGTTGCATAAGTAAGAGGAAAAAGGAGGTAATATAAATATTCTTATAATATTCATAAGAGAAGACAATGAGAAAAAATGGATAAACTAAAAGATTATATGTGAAAGCAGATATTAGTGGAAGGACAAAGCAAAATATAATAGAGAATGAGGAAGAAACATCCATAATGGATGATGAAATATATTTAGGTGAAATTGAAGATTGGAAAAATGGCGAATGAGTAAAAAGTGCCAAAAATAAGGAACTTTCAAGCTGGAAGGAAAATGAGGTCTATGAAGACCTGGTTGATAATAAGAAGAAACAATGAGACGAACAAGAGGGATAATAAGTCAAAAAGAAAAAGAAGGAAGTTTATGTTGTAAAGCCCGTCTAGTTGCTAAGGGATTCATGGAAAAAATCAACAAAGATAGTGTGGTTTGTGACTCTCCAACTTTACCACCTGAAGGTTTAAAAATTTAAAAATTCTATGTACAATAATAAAAATGAATGATTGGAGAATAAATACTTTAGATGTAAAAACTGCATATCTTCAAGGAAAAAACTTCAAAAGAGATGTATATTTAGTACCACCAGAAGAAGCTAAGACTGTAAAAATTTGGAAGCTCCGGAAAGCAGTATATGGATTAAATGATGCCGCAAGAAGTTGGTATGACAGTATGAGTGACATAGTGAAAGAAACAGGTGAGAAAAGTAAAGTGGAAAAAACAATTTTTTTTCTGGAAGGAAAACGGTAAACTTATAGGGATAATGGGAATCATAGTTTGATGTATATGATTATGGAGGTGAGAGAGTTTTCATGAAAGATAATTGGAAGATTAATCAAAATTAAAGGTGGGGAAGTGTAATGAGAGAAGATTTTCAATATGTAGGAATAAGCGAAAAAAGAAGAATTATGAATGGATCAGAATAATATATAAAGAAAAATTAGAGAAGATTGACATGGAAAAAAGAATGAATTTGGATGACAATTTAAGTAATGAAGAACAGACGTCATATCGTTCTGTATTAGGAAAACTCAATTGGCTAGCACAGCATACTAGACCAGAGTTGAGCTTCTCTGTGAGTAAACTAGGAAGAAATATGCAATGTGCTAATGGTCATAACCTGAAGGAAATAAATAAAGTAGTTGAAAAGACAAAAAGGATAAAAACTGAGTTAGTAATAGAGAAATTAAAAAAAGGAAAATTAGTTTTCAAAGCTTATCCAGACGCATCTTTTGGAAATATTGATGAAGGTAAGGCTGAAATTGGTTACTGTGTCTTATTAAGAGACAGTAACGGAAAAAAAACACGATTGTGTGGAAGTCGAAATTAGCGAAAAGAGTTGTAGGGTCAACTTTAACAGATGAAACTATGAGTAAGGTAGAAGCAATAGAATGGGCTGAATATATAAAATACTTATGGGAAGAATTAAACGTGATGACAGAGGAAGATTTTAAAGTAGAGATAATTGTTAAAACAGATTGCAAATCTCTTCGTGATAATATTCGGTCTGAATCAGGAGTTAAAAATAGAATGTTAAATATTAAACCTAAATTTGATGGTGTTATTACTAGGGGTGTCGGAACCTTGAAATTTTCGAGTTCCGGCGGAACCAGAATAGCCGGAATCGCCAAAAAAAATTCCAGCGGACCGGGAATTTCTAATGGACTATTCC
>JABUQX010088689.1:2500-5000 GCA_015478945.1 Trachelipus rathkii
CCTCACTGAGCGTCGTCGTAGGGTTACCCCACCTCACAAAATCCCGCTATTAGATCACTACACATTATGCACTTTTCTACTCGCCTCTGCCAAACTCACATTACTCTCCTTCAGGCATTACTTTACAGACTCAATCTACTTTTTCTTCAGTCTCTCAGCCTGTCGACTCCCAGCACTCTCACCACTATACATCCTCTTAATCAACCGATTATCATCCATCCAACTACCTAATACGTTCATTCCTCCTTTTATAAATTCTTCTCACAGCTAACACGCCCCTAATATTATTCATCTGAACACATTGTACCTTAGATATATATCTTTTATTCCAGACCATAGTTTCACTACTATACGTTAACACAGGTAACAACATACCCTCATGCAAAACCCTAGCACACTTAAGACTTAGTCCCTTTACATCCACCAAGGATTAAATTGCTCCAGCAATCTTCCTAACATTCACAACTTTCCTTCTACACTATGCATCATCCGTGCCCTTTTCATCCAACATATATTCTAAATATTTAAACTCAGACACTTCTTCCAGTTGCTCACCATCTAATATAACTTCACACCGCTAATCCCCCCCCTCACTCACTACCATAACCTTACTCTTATTTACAATCATTTTCAAACCCATCCTTTCATACACCCTTCCATTCTTCAACATTTTAACACCTTTCCCTGCAACCTCTATCTCTAAATCTTTCATAACCCCAACCATAGACAAATTGAATAACCAAGGAGGCATAGCACATCTCTGCCTCACTCCGCTATTAAAATTAAACCAATAACTTTCAACTCCATCAATTCTTTCACACGCTTCACTATCGTCATACTTTCTTTGATCCCATTCAGAGGCCTACCACTAACATCATATATCACTAACATTTGCCATAGAGCTTCTCTATTAATTTTATCATACACCTGTTGAAAATCTATAAAACTTAAATACAATTTATTCTTCTCTCTCTCATTTTCTCAGTCATTTGTTTCAATATAGAAATTTGATCCAGACCTCCTCTGCAACTTCTAAATGCACCTTGTTCTTCACTAATCAGTTCCTCAATCACTCGACGTACTCTTTCGAACAAAATACTAGTATATATCTTCCCTACAACACCCAGTAACCTAATTCTCCTATAATTCCTACAGTTGCTCTTATCCCCTTTAGCATTATATAAGGGTACTATTACTGCTCTCCTTCAATCCCTCGGAACTATAACGCTCCATAAACGCTTTGTTACACAACTTCCAAATCCATTCAACCACTATCTTCCCTCCGTTATTGATCATATCACACGCAATTCCATCTATTCCTGCAGATCCACCCTTCAACATTCTCACTTTACCCATTACCTCATCCTTGCTAGTTATCTCATCCCCAAAATACCAATTACTTCTTGCACCATAAATCCCACTCACATTCACCATTATCTCTTCATTACCCCCAAGGCTATGCAGATTTTTGAAATGTTCCCTCCGCACTCTTCTCACATTCATTTCATCAGTTACGAAAGCACCATCTCTATTCATTATTCTAAGCAGATTTCCCTTTTTCTCATTCTTAACCTTTCGCGCTTCCTTCCAGAAGAGCTTCCTATTCCCTTGTAAATCCCCATTCATCCTCTTTCCAAACTGTTTGTATAATTCATTTTTCCTATTACGTATGCATCTTTTAGTATTCCTTTTTTCCTCCTTATATAATTCCAAACATCTTTCTTTTGTGACCTCATCATTGGCTTTTAACACATTCAACCACGCTTCTTTAAAGAAAGTATTACGTACACACATACCTCTCTCCTCACAGAAATCAATCACCTTCCTACCATTCTCATTTTCTCCCATCACCTCAAAGCCACTTGTTATACCATCCCTTTTTTGTTCACCTATCCAAACATTTAAGTCATCCAACACAATCAATCTGAAGCTCCTACTCGCCCCATCTAAAACATTATTCAGATTATCCCAGAAAATCGCATTCTCCTCAACATCACCCTTAGATGGACCATATATCACTACCACACACACTTTGACTTTTTCAAATTTAACCATTAGAATTCTAGCAGTCACACAAACAAAATCTACCATAGCTCTGTACCACAGGTAACTTATCAGAATCGCAACTCCTTCTATCCCCATTTCATTTCTTTCCACACACACATTTCACACCTCACCCTTCATCTTCACCGTTTCCTTTCTTCTTTGTTTCAGTCAAATCAAATTTACCGTTCCTAAATACATCCATAACCTCTCTCTTCCTCTCCTCAACATTTATTCCTTTGACATTCCATGTACAAATACGATTCATATCACGACCTTCTCCGAGGCATTCATTAGCATTCTTTGCAAGAGATAAGTGGTAGAGTGGTAGAGGGATGTCAACAAAACTACCACTGTCTTTTTAGTCACCTTCTTCAATACCCTGAACATGGGCTGTAGGCAATTCTTTCTCCCCCCCCCCACATAAAGATATAAGGCACTGTCTATAAGGTGTTGT
>JABUQX010088689.1:27500-36354 GCA_015478945.1 Trachelipus rathkii
CCCTCCCTCTCCTCCTCCCCTCCTCCATCACAAATACGCACAATAAACACCTACAAAGATTTAGACCACCACACACTAGCTACCTCTTAAACCACATATCCTTTTTTATTAATCACTACACACACAAAAAAAAAAGACTACCACCACCCACATAAGCGCTCCACACTCTCTTTCATTTCTACTGACTACTACTACTCTATCATAATATAATACTTCAATAAAAAATAATAAAATAACTCACCTCACCATAATAATCAATAATCACCCACTCACATCCAATAATAATAATAATAATAATAATAATAATAATAATAATAATAATAATAATAATAATAATAATAATGACTACTCCAATTATATTCCTTTATAAAGTATAAATTTACCTTAGAAGAAATAGCGCACTTAAAAGCTTTCTTGAGTAGTAAAATATTTGTCCCTCAACCCACATAAATGGACATACTCATAATTTCATCTTCACTTTTGGTGATAGATTTTCTTTGATTATAGATTTGCCACCTCAAGGAAACTGACCTTTCAAAGTAGGAGAACTATCTAGAAAGGGGGAGGAGAACTATATAGGAAGAGTCTTATCCAACTAAGACTCTTCCTATCTAGAAAGGGGGAGGAGAACTATATAGGAAGAGTCTTAATTGGATACGCATGAGGAAACTAAACCGCTTTCTCAAATACGCTAGTAAATCACTTTGCCACTATGCCACGGTATTTTTAAACAGATAAATATTTTTATCACTGAGAAATATATATTTTAATTTAAGTATAAATATTTTATTTTCAAATAAAATAATATTTAAAATAAAAATATTTATATTTAATATGAACATACATTTGTCTCAGTATAATTTTATTCGTTTTTATCAAGGCAGAAAAGCCGCCAGGGTTGATTAGGATTTGTGTTTAAAAATGCATACAACTTTCATGATTTTAAACATTTCTTTTTTATGTTTGTTTGTGAAATGTAAGCAATTTGCACATTTTTGTTCTGTGGCGTATTAGTTAACCCTATAAAATGTTTTATTGACATACATATATTATATCATATAATATATATACCCGCCTATATATATATTTATAGAGTATTTATATATATTGATATATATATATATATATATATATATATATATATATGTATATATATATCTATATATATATGGGGATGTGGTGGAGGACGAGTGGCAGATCACGGAAGAAGAAATGGCATATGTCCTCCTTGAGCGGGGAAATATGAAAAACGGGAAAGCAACCGGGGTGAACGATATGATACAGGCGGGAAAATCTTGAAACTGATGTGGAGAAGAACCAGTGTATAGATGAACGAATTATAATAAGAGCTGGCGGAGAAGAAAGACCCTAACAGAATGGAACAGATCAGTAATATGCCCAATTTTTAAAAAAAGGGGGATAAGGCAGACTGTAGAAATTACAGAGGAATTGCTTTGACACCACATATCGCAAAGGTTTATGAAAGAATATAAGAAAAAAGATTGAGAGAGAGGGTAGAAGATAAAATGGACGAGTGGCAACATGATTTTAGACCAAATAGATCAACTATTGATTGATATTCGCATTTAAAGCATGGTATGTGAAAAACGGGTTGGGAATTTAACAGAAAGATGTATTTGGCATTTGTAGACCTGGAGAAGGCTTTTGATCGTGTGCCGAGAGGGGTCCTGTGGAATTTACTTAGAACGAGAGAGTATGGGATACCGGAAAAACTGAGAAGAGCAATAAAGAACACTTATACAAATAGTTTATGCAAAGGGAAGACTCAGATGGACGATGGAGATTGGTTTGAGGTTGACACGGGGGTGAAGCAGGGTAGTGTTCTCTCTCCGATTTTGTTTATTCTGTTCATGGAACTGTCTTTGGAAACGCAGATGATCTTACGTTGGTGGGGGAATCATGGGAGGCTTGCAGAGATTTATTGTGGTGGGGATGAGGAGTGAGGGAGAGAGGGAAATAAGGATAAATTGAGTGAGAAGACGGAGGTGTGCTGATAAAGTAAATAAGTGGAGGGGGAAAATGAATATAGAGTGAGGGATTCAGGAATTAAAGCAGGTTTGATCAGTTTTTAAATACCTTGGAGTTCTGATTTCAAGGGGCGGAAAATGATATCGAACATAGAATTGAATAGTAGAATGGAAAAGTTTAATAATACATTAAGATCGCTATATCAATATATACTACGAGACAGAAATGTCCCTCGAAAGGTGAAAATAATAATATACGTGTGTATACTACGACCTATACTAACGTACGGTCACGAAGCGTGGGCTCTAACCACAAAAACTAAGAGTAAGATACAAGCATGTGAAATGAGGGTGTTGAGATTCATAAAGGGAGTTATGAGGAGGGATAGAATGAGAAATGATGATAAAAGAGAGGAGCTTGGGGTGGAGAGTATACTGAGTTTTATTGAAAAGGGACAGCTGCGATGGTACGGACATGTGATGAGGATGAATGAGGATAGATACCCGAAGAAGTACTACAGATGGAGGCCGGATGGAAGACGCAGTGTGGGACAACCAAGAACCAGATGGAGTGATAACGTGAGGACGGCCATTGAGAGAAGATGACGTGGGATGGAGGAGATAGAAGAGTACGGGAATCTATGAAGAAGAGATGAGAAGAAGTGAGAAATATATATATAGTATATATATATATATATATATATATATATATATATATATATATATATATATATATATATATATATATATTATATATTATATATATATAAATATATATATAACTCAACATCCCCCAGTAGGGACGGAATTTTAACGCCCTGTCAGGTGGACCCAACGAGAAAGGTCCTTGGGTGAACTTGGGTCCTTAACGGCAAAATCCGCTGGCTGGCCAGGCCTATCGCGGTAGCCGGAGTTTTTTCCATTAGCACATCAAGCATGCTGCCAATGTACTCATTAACGTCTGAGTGGGCCCGAACCTAGAGGTAATAGAATAACTCGCCATTTCTCGTCGCCCCAACCCAGCTCGGAACCTAGGCCCCCCTCGCTTGCTTAGGCGAGTGCTCTCCCACTGAGCTACCGGAGCGCTCCAATAATAATATCTATATATATATATATATATAATATATATATATATACTTATTATATATATATATATATATATATATACTAATATATATATATATAATATATATATATTATATATATTATATATATTATTATAATATATTATATAGTATATAATATATATATATATATATATTTGAGAAATGAAGTAGAAAAGGATTTTAATTTCCGGTTTCTTATTTTAGAAGGATTTAATTTACAACTTTCACTATCAACATAAACAGTTGATATTATTTTATTCTTCTCCAGAAAATTAACACAACCCTTCTTTGTTTGCAGTAAAACTAATGCAAGTGCAAAGTATATTAAGATAATGAGAATAAAGATAAAGTGAAGTGGGTCAAATATTTTTGGCATTTACAGTGTGTCCGTAAAGTCATGGTGCACCTTTGAACGGTCACTGGAAAGCAACAAAAGAAGATAGAAAATGTGAAATCTACAACCAAATAAAAGGAAAACCCTCCGAGTTTCATGCCTATACAATGTAGGTCGATGTGGCTTCCATGTGTTGCCCTACACACATCTAAACACATCTAAACATGTCTAAACGATAATTAAGTTCTTCCCACACACGGTTAAGGATGTCTGGTGTAACAGAGTGAATAACGTATGTAATTCTCTGTTTTAATGATTAATGTCGTTGATATGTTCACTGTAGACATGTTGCTTTACATAACCTCACTAGTAAAAGTCTAGGGGTGTTAGATCTGGGGATCGTGGTGGCCATGGCGTGACAGAACCCGTGCCTATCCACCACTGGGGGAATGTATTCAGAAACTCACGAACAATAGCGGCGTAGTGTGGAGGAGCGGCGTAGTGTGGAGGAGCGCCGTCATGTTGGAAGATGACAACTTCTGAAAATTGTGGCACTGAATACAGCTCCAACATATCAAGGTAGTTGTGGCCTGTCACAGTCTGCCCAGCAAAAAAAACGGGCATATTACTTTATCATGCATCGGGCCACACCACACGTGCCACTTTAGGGCTGTTACGTTTCGTACTCTACGTAGGCGCGAGGATATTTTCAGCCTGCCCATCATTCGGACTTTATGGGCGATGAACTGTCCAGAGACATGAAATGTCGCCCGGTCGTTAATAAACCACAATCTTCTGGCAGAAATCGTTCATGCATTGCCGATGATTCTGAACATCTCTGTAACAACGAGAATCGTTTTTGGGTCTATCCGCGGGTTTGATAACTTGCAATAGCTGCAATTTGTAACCCGATAAGAGTAGACGTTTCTTTAACACCTTACGAACTGTAGTCTTGCTTAGGTGTAATTGTCGAGCACACGCACGCACTGATTTTTTAGGGTTTCTTAGGTAGCTCTCCCGTATAGCCTCTACGGACTCGTCACTTACCGATGGCCTACCAGAACGGGGTTTGTCCAATACACTGCCGGTCTCCTTCAACTGCTTATCCCACCGAGTAATGTTATTCCTATGTGGAGGTGCTTCGTTATACACGCGACGATATTCACGTTACACTTTGGTCACGGATTCGAATTTAGCAAGCCACAGCACACACTGAACTTTCATCTGTAACGTCCACATCGCGACTGGCCTGAGCGTGGCCTGATCCGATGCCGCTTAGATCGTGGTGTTGCGTCATCACCTGCGTCATCAAACTTGGAGAGTTTCCCTTTTATTTGGTGAAGATTTCACATTTCTAACTTCTTTTGTTGCTTTCCTGTGACCGTTCAAAAGTGCACCATGACTTTACGGACACACTGAGTTTATATCACATTTTTAACGGCTACAATTTGTGCATGCCTCATCGATACGTATACTCTTTAATAGGGATTATAGTCTCATTTAATTTGAATACCAGAGTAAATTTATAGGGAGTATTCAATTATTTTCCTTTATCCATAGAGGTTATAATGTATACCGTTAGGCATAGAGCTGGTTAAGATAGTGGTTGGCATTCAGATATTATTAGAACTCCTCATTTAGATTTGGATATCTGAGAGAACTTTCTATATATCTTCTTCAAATAGCAAAATGAGTTGTATTTGACAGGAAATGATCAAAATTTTAAGGGTTTCGATGCACAGCTTTAATAATTAAATGGATTGTAAGTTAACCCTAGTGTAATTCCTTGAATAACTCCTTAATAACTCCTTAATTCCTTGAATAGGACTCTGCCTGTGAGCGGTGGTGTCACCTGTAAAAAAAAAAAAAAAAAAAATATAAATAAATAAAAAAACACCACACACACACACACACCTACACACACACATACAACACACACACACCACACACCACACACAACACACACACACCACACACCACACACACACACACTAACACACACACACACACAATAGCAAAGATAATAATCCAGTAAGCACAAGAAACTGAAGTTTAAAAAAGAAGAAAACCAAATAAATAATCTTAAGTAAGAAAAGAAACGATTCGGATGAAAATGAAGAAATAAATACCAAATACTAACTGTAGTGGAAGACTATAAAATGAAGAAGAGAGGGTATGAAACTTCGAACACAATAATAGAACATAATAATAATAATAATAATAATAATAATAATAATAATAATAATAAAATAATAATAATACTAATAATATTATAACACAATAATAATAATAATAATAATAATAATAATAATAATAATAATAATAATAATAATAATAATAATAATAATAATAATAATAATAATAATAATAATAATAATAATAATAATTTTCAAATTAACAGCGTTAATTTCAAATAACTCTTTTTATAAAATTAAAAAATTAAAGTTTGAATGATTTTTAAAAAAAATGTTAGAAAATAATAAAAATATAAATAAATAAATTGATAATTTGAAAAATATGAAACTATTTTTAAATATTTCTTTCAATTTATCATTTTGTTCCATAAATTAGGTAGATACTATGCATATAATAATAAAAATAAATAATAAAATAGTTGTTGTAATATTAAAAAGCAAAATAATGTTAACAAAAATAATTAAAATAATATGAAAAAAGTTAAAAAATTGACTACATAATTTTTATTTTTCGTAAATATAAATATTTAATAATAAAAATAAATTGTAATAAATTAGTATATAATAAAATTTAATAAACAATTTAAATTATATTAACATCAAAAAAATATAGAAGATTAAAATTGAATTTCGGTACTTCAAGAAATTTTATTAATATTATATTATATTATATTATATTGTATTATATTATATTATATTATATTATATTATATTATATTATATTATTTATATTATATTAATTATATTATATTTATTATATTATATTCTTTTATTTTTTTTTTTTTTTATATTTTACTCTTCTCACCCTAGATTATATATATTATATATATTATATTCATCACTTAATATATTTCTATTATATTATATTATATTATATTATATTATATTATATTATATTATATTATATTATATTATATTATATTATATTATATTATATTATATTATATTATATTATATTATATTATATTATATTATATTATATCATATTATATTATATTATATTATATTATATTAATCTTTCAGAAGGATTTCTATTAATCAAAAAGGAAGAACACTCCAAAGTGTAACCTTCAATTTCGAAGATTTATTTTCTTTTTTTCTATTTTCAAGAAAACTTGGCAGCTCACGGGCATTGCCCTATTCAAAAAAAGTAAAATTTTCTAGGACGTTTTTGCCTAGGATTCTTAACGAGGATTCGAACCAGCTTCTTCAAACACGTTTGTCAATTACTTAACCGATATGCCACGGTGGCGGCAGATCTTTAATCCCAATAGTGGATAATATTTATGAGTGTTTCAGAATCTTTTATCATAATAAAGGTAACAAAAATATATATTACAATGAAAAAAATCTTAACACGTGGGGTCACGACCCAAATTTTGGTCACCGGGCTTCCCAGGATGGGGTCACTATAGCTTAACAGTAAAAATGATTAAAAGGTAAATTATTTTATATTTTAAATTTAAATCTTTTTAGTGTTTAACAAGAATAGAACATGAAAAAAAAGTGCAAACTACAAAGTACTTTGTTACATCTCTGTAGTAAATAATTAATTAATACATTTATTTATATTATTTCATTAGTATTTTTAATAATTAATTAATAATTAATTAATTATAATTAGTTTTAATTAACTTTCTTTTTAATTAATAATTGGTAAGTTGAATAAAGAATGCTTTTGGCTTTAAAAAGTGAGGATAAAAGGTGTTCTTTAATGTGACATCCAAAAAAAACTTAATTTTAGCTTCCAAAATTCCCAAATGATGTAATATCCAATAACTGTTGAACGGATATTCGCTTTTTCAAAAACGTCTCTTCTAAAACATCACAAAAGGATGAAAAAATTATCAAGTTTTTATAAAAGTAATAAACTAATCAGTTGTTTTTTCTTAAACCTACGGGTGGTATTAATCCAGAATTGGGTTCACCGGGACTTACGAGATGGGGTCGTCTTCTCAGTGAAAATAATTATAGCTATATAATGAAATGATAATTGCTAACACTTAGATTTATAATAAGGAAGATTAATCAATACAAACAACACCGGAGTCTGGTTGGTATATCGCATGAGACCAACCCTAGGGCAGGTAAAAATAGTAAATCTTTTGTGACCCTATTGTAAATATACATTCACGCAATACACCACACATTTCATTTACATTACACTGGAGTAGCTCTCCTTTAATCATACATAACATACTATTCATAATATTTCAGGCACTTTCCTTTATAAAACAATAAAAAAGATATCAACACGACTAGCCTCGTAAAAAAAACAAAGATAAGCTTCTCATCCCGCCCCTCCTCCATCAACACTTAGGGGTTGACGACCTCAGGTGGGGAGGGGGTTTCGTTCGTTAGCGAATTGACAGTCTGTGCTGATGCACCGTCTTCTTTAACTTCATAAATTCCCTGCAACCTGTTCGCGACGTTTTAACTTTAATGTCAACACCTTGTTGAGTACCATCTTTTCTGCTCTAATAAATACTAGCAATATCTTATTCTTAAACGAGAAATCAGGTATTTGAGGGTGCTGATAAGCATTCCCGCTTTAAGCGAGTTTACAGTCTGTCCTGCAATTCTCAGTCAAAGTGGTTGTTCTTTTTCTTTTGGCATTGATGTGGGTTTTGTCTTTGGGGTCTCCGGTTTGGAAATTTTTCCTAATTTTCCTACCTTATCGCTAAGGCTAAACCTTTCAATCTAACTGTAAATTAATCTCTATTTGGTATATCTATCTCCAACTCAAACTGACAATACAAAATTTTGACTACTTTAGCGCTCTAATTAGTTCACATTTCTTTTTTTCTTCACCTTTCACTGATATAATAATTCTTGGTGATTTAGATTGTTCACCAACTCCAATGGCCTTTCTTTATCTTCTTCACAAACTACAGTTGGTGAACTTGCCCCTACCACTTTCTATTTCGGAATGACCTCGAAACAGTCCGTTGGAGAATCCCTACTCGTAATCCCTGATAGTCTTGGAGATGAACTCGACATTCCTAAATCGTTTCTTACTTCCAATTCTTTCTCCTTTATCTGTTAAACTCCTTTGAGTTTCCTCCGATAATTACTTCCTTATCACTGTATCCCTGTTCTACATTTTTTTCAAGGTTTCTGCAGGAAAAGCCCCTCCGCTCGTCTGCGAGGAGGAATAAGCTTTTTGGCTCTACATTGCCGCCAACTGTTCGGATTGCGATCATTACTTTTTTCATTTCCAATAGAATATAT
>JABUQX010088690.1:0-5000 GCA_015478945.1 Trachelipus rathkii
TATATATATATATATATATATATATATATATATATATATATATATATATATATATATATATATAATAAATGTAATTTCCATTAACTTTAACTGCTATAAAATTGAATTTTTAATTCTTAAGCTTGCCTTATTATTTTTCTTTAAAAAGTTAATTAACTAAATATTAAAATTTATTAACTATTTTATAATTAACATAACAACAACATTCTTATTAAAAATTAAAATTAATTTTTTTAAAAGGGAGGTGCAACTATTTATTGTTTCATGCCCAATTTTCAATTTAGCTGACATAGGCCTGGAGATTATCAGCCGACTTGACCCAGAACACAAACTGAGTTTGTTCTCTAAAATTCAGCAGTTTTTCTGTGTCTGTAGTCATTCTCAGGATTTCATTCTTCAAACCCATGCAGCTTGACATTTTTTCGAATACCCAGACTGAAATGACTTCAACCGAAATATGCATTGATGGGTCCATTACCTACAAAGTCACGAAGTTTCTGATTTTTTGAGTTTTGTGCTCGCCGTTGTCCAATCAAACCCATCTTTTTGGGATTTGGGATCGAAGCCTTAGCCCGCTGAGCGGATAAAATCTTTCAGAGCCTATTTAGTCAGGAGAGATGCACATTTTTTCACTTCTTAGATACTCTTTTGCATATGGTTAGTTTCGATTTATGCTTTGGGAACTGTAAATTTTCAAAAAATTTGATATTTTTAATGGAATGAGCATACAAAAGACATCAAGCAAAAGATGTCTCGCCCGACTATACAAGCCCTGGAAAATTTGATGTTGATCGGACAGGTAGAAAAAATGCATCTCAATATTTCACTTTTTTCAAACGTTTAATGTATCGTGTGAGTGAAAATTACTATATTAATTTATATTAATCGGATCAACATCAAATTTTTAGGCTTGTATAGTCAGGGAGATGCGCATCTTTTACTTAGATAATTTTTTTGTATACTCAAAGAAAATTTTTTTAAAAATTTCCAAAATATTTTAAAATTTGTTCCAAGAACAAATCCAAAGCTAATGCATAAACTAAAGAAATTATTTAAGTGTAAAATTATTCTGTTAATTTCATCCACTTCGCCCAAACAAGAAAAAATTATCGCAATTTTTTCATTTAAATCCAAAAAAAGGGGTTTAAAAATTGGACAACGCATCACAAAATCAATCGGAAAAAGTACTTCGTGACTTTTGCAGGTAATGGTCCCATATATGCAAACCTCAAGTTTGGTCATTTCGAAAAAAATTCTGGAAGTTGATGCGAAAAATGTCAAAAACATGGGTTTTGAAAAAACTGAATATTCTGAAAAAATTACTACAGACGCAGAAAAACACCAAAAAACAACGTTTTAGAGGGCAAAATCTACAGTTTGGTGTTTATAGGTTCAAAATTGGCTGATAATTCTGAATTTTATGTCCATTTTACGGGGGTGAAAATTGGGCGTAGTACGAGCCCAATATTGGACCCTGTCCTTATTAACATATTTCTATAAATTATTAGTTTTTGCAATGTTTTCAGGAGTAACTATTTCTTCTATGGCGTTGTGATTAGCCAAAATAATAGAAATATGCATCTGGATTGAGCTCCTACAGCACTCCTGTGGCTGGCTCCTTAAATAGTGATCCAATTTTATTCTAAGTTTTCGTTTTATTATTTTTGATGATTTTTTTGACATCCTATGGTAAACAAGAAAGATTTTGGATTTGAACTGGATTCGAATTTAGCCCGTGAACTGAATCCGTATGTAAAAATGCTCGAATCCGAACTGAATCCGAGTCCAGGCACCTTGATTCGAATCCGAACTGAATCCGTGCGTGGAAAGGCTCGAATCCGAATCCGAACTGCACCAGCACTTTGTATTCGGTCCGAACCGGAATCCGGATTCGAGAGCCGAACTGATTCGAACTGAATCCGATCTGATTCGCCCATCACCGATATATATATATATATATATAGTTATTTATTTTTTCGTTTTTGCTGTCGTTGTCTGCCGCGTTCTAGCCACCTAGGGCCGCCCTCATATTCTGCCGCCCTAGGCATTTGCCTACTTTGCTTTTAAGCTGTTAAGAGGGCTCCTGATAACCACAGTATAAATACTGTGGTATTACCACATTATAAGTACGTATTACCCTCTGTCATATGTTTAAGTGGATGAATCTAACGAACAATTCTCATATTGATCAGAGAGGAAAACATTAGCCTACATTAGGCCATTAATATTTAAATCAATTGAAGCAGAAGTCAGATCATTAAATTGGAATTCTTCCAACAGAAATTGAGAATATTATTAGCATAATAAAGAAATAGAATTTAATTAATAGATAGCTTTTGTATCTTATTTTTTCAGTACTTTGTAGTTACCGTAATCTCAATATTTAATGCAAAATCAACAATCTTTGTACTTAATAAGTTTTGTACTTAAAAAGAGGTTGCGCAGCTTTCTTCAAATTCCGAATATATGGACAAACGAACCCAGTTCATTAAAAACGTAAATATGAAGTACTGAAGAATTTAGGCTGTTGAAATCAATCGTCAATGAAGGACAACAGAAACTAGTAATAAATCGTAATAAAGGACTAAATGAAAAATGGATAATTAATTCCGTAGAATTATCAAAATATATGTAACAATACGAGCAAACACACACACACGCGCACACTCACACACACACATACATATATATATATATATATATATATATATATATATATATATATATATATATATATATATATATATATATATATATATATATATATATATATATATATATATATATATATATATATCAGGTCTCTTAAATTATAACGCATATTTGCAAAATTATTCCGCATATATATGTACGTGTAACAACAATATGGACGATTTTTCATTGATTTTCAGTAATCTGAATTGAGCGCTAGAATATATATCCATATATATATATATATATATATATATATATATGATTTGGTTATATATATATATATATATATATATATATATATATATATATTTATATATATATATATATATATATATATATTGATTGTTTTTCTGTTTTGCATCTTAGGTTTGGTATGGTATGTCAGATGGAAGAAGATGATGTTTTGTATTGTCCTTGTAGTGGAAGTGCGCAGATGAAGAAGATTGACTGACCCATTGAGAGAAGAACAGATGGAACGTCTACGAATGCGGGGCGAAAGTTCTTTTTTGTTAGTGACCGGCAGGCCGACTTAGGAGGTGAACATACCTGTGTTCCTTACTATTTGATTTTGTTATATTTTTTTCATATCGTCTATTTCATTTATCATTTATATTTCGTTACAGTAAAGGTAAATTCCAAAAAAGAACTGTACTTATGTGTCACATTTAAGGTGTCGTATAAAAAGTAAATGTAGTCCCATTCTTCTGTAACTATACTCGTAAATACCATCGTTTGTTGTCTAGTCTGGGTGCGCACCTTAGGTCTGGCGTGTATTATAGGTATTGGGTAAGTTGCAAGGTGTGGTGACTTAGTATAGTATTGTGTTACCTGTAAATAAAGGTAAATATTGTATATAAAACAGTAGGTACAGATTGGGTACCTAACGGAAAAAGTACAGTTTAATTTCACTTTAACATCTTTAATCAACATCATCATCAAGATCACTTTGATGGGAACAAACGGGTGAGTCACTGACTTGTGTATTTTACTATTACGTTTTTGCTGCCATTGAGTTATTTTCACAGTGGTAGCAGAGCGTAGTTAGAAGAACGGCTCTGGGGTGGACAGTAGGGGTGTTGGTTGCTCGCTTGGTGGTTGGATTGTTTTGTTGTGGTCTTGTATTGGTGATATAGGTGGTGAAAGATGGGTAAGGAAGGAGAGGGTAGTGGTAGTGGTAGTGGTAGTGGTAGTGTTAGTGGTGGTGAAAAGAAAATGGAAGTGGTTGTTGAAAGGAGAGTACGTAGAGGATGTCCTGAGTTTAAAGGTGATGCGAATGTAGAAGAGTATGAAATGTGGAAGAGTAAAGTAGAGTTGTGGTTTGAGATTTGTGGTGAAGAATATGAGAAACCTGCAGGTGAAATATTGTTTAGTTTGGGAGCAAAAGCATATGAGTGTGTGTGGATGATAGACTGGAAGTCTTTGGGGAAAAGGAAGGAGTGGAAGAAGTATTACGTAAATTGGATGAAAGATATGAGAAAGAGAAACAAAGAGACAGGTATGATAAGTTGTGTGAGTATTTTTATATTAAAAGAAAGAATGGTGAATCAATGAGAGAGTATGTGAATAGATATGAAGTAATAGAGAGGAAGTTTAATATCGTTGGTAAGGTGGATTTAGGTGAGGATATGAAGTACGTACATTTATTCCAAGGAGCGGATGTGAGCGAAAATCAAAGACAAATGGTGTTAGCGTATTGTGGTAAAGATGAGTGGGTCTTCCGTACGTTTCGTGATGCTTTGATTAATATTTGTGAGGGATTCGGTAAGAAAGTGGAGAATAGAAGTGATGGAGCAGAGGGTGGGGAAAGTAGTAGTTGGTATGCTAGTCAGAGGATGCAGAAAAGTGGGCCCAGAAGTGAAGAGTGGTTTAATGGTCAGTTGTTGAATATCAGAGATAAGGATGGTAAGGTGAGTGAATGTAATCTTTGTGGATCAATATATCATTATGCATTCAAATGTCCTACAAGAGGTACGTATGGGGAACAAAGGGGAAGGGATTATGGTAAGCCAAGTAGTGGTATAGGAAGAGGACAACAAGGAGTACGAAATAGTGGTGATAGAGGTGATAGAGGTGATAGAGTGGAAGATAGTGTAGAAGGTGTTTCAACAGGGAAGAGGAATATTGTGTGTGGAGAAGAAAGAGATGTGACTTATGTAGATCTGATAAACATTTGTGGAGAGATTGTGATGTGTATGGAGATTATAGTGAGTTGTGTGGAAAGAAGAAAGAAGGTAGAAGTGTGGTGAAAGAGGAAGAAGTAGTTAGCAGTAAAAGTGGTAGTGTGGAAAGAAGAAAGAAGGTAGAAG
>JABUQX010088690.1:10000-14647 GCA_015478945.1 Trachelipus rathkii
AGGATTAACTTAAGTCTGTAATATATAATCGATCTAAGATCATAAATTACATATAAATAAAATATAATATAAAAAATATATACTATACATATGGATAATACAATAAATATATTAGATAAATTAAAGGACTAATGATAAATACTATAATAATAAACACCATAATAAATAATAATAATATAAAAAAAAATAAATAATAATATGGTAAATGTTACCCAGAGGGTTGTCACACCGATTTATGAAAATCACAGGATATACTCTAAAAAAATATAATAATGATGCACAAAAAGAAAATTGTCGCTAGATATACCGAAAAAAGTTTACAAGCCTATTTCAAATACACAGGTAAGGATATTACCACTTATTGAGCGGTCATCGTGGTTTATATCAGGCCCTCTAAAGTCAGGTTCCATGATAAGTTTGTAGTTAGGAATATACACAGACGAAACTCATAATGTAGAAATTCCAAAAACACACATGTCTTATCATAACCTGGACACTAGGAGCCTAAAAAAACACGAGCACGAAGGCACCACTTAATTCTCATTATATATAAGAAAGTCATGGGAAAAATTTTTTAACTATTCAGAGGCCTGTAACTTTTTTTCCTAAAAGAGACCGCCACGTTTCGCTTTCACTCCTTCTTTCATTATTTTTTTTCCTTGGTAAAGCCAATGTAGATTTCAAAAAACAATTTTGGTTTTTTTTTTTCAATAACAAATCCTATGGGGTTTTTTTGATTACTTTGAGCAGATCTACTTCTAAGCAACTCTCTCTCTCTTTTGTTTTCTCTCTCTCTCTCTCTCTCTCTCTCTCGCGATTAAATACTCCTTGAAATTATCATAACACAACAATCGGGAACCAAAGAGATGAACACCCTACTGAACACAAAAGTCAAAAAAAAATCGCTTACCAATTACAATACTATAATATATAATTATACAATAATAATATAATATATATAAATAAATATATAATAATATAAATATATATATATATAATAATATAATATAATAATAAAAATATATAATAATAATAAAAAAATAAATAATATAATATATAATATATATAATATAATAAAAATATAATATAATATAATAATAATAAATATAAAATATATAATACATATAATAAATATATAAAATATAATAATAAATAATAAATAACTATAAATATAAATAAATAAATATATATATAAAATTCAATATATAATAATATAAAATATATATAATATATATATTATATATAAATATATATAAGTACTTCTCAAAAACTACTGTTACCACGCAAATAAGAGAGATAGAAAATATTTCAAATATGCAGTACTCCTACATTATAAACATAATGCACGAAATAATTACAACCATATGATAATTAATCAAAAGTGCAACAGTCATTCAAAATTACTAGTTGCATATCACAAATCTTAAGTCTTGATTGAAAAAGATATGTCATAGTGAAGCACGCAACGACCAATCTCCATCCGAAAAGTTCTGAACCTATGTTTTCCACACATACTCTCCATAACCGGGTTTACTGGTACACGGCTGCAAGCTTTTAAACTTTTTCATAAAAATGATGTTGTGCACAACTATGGTAACCTCACTTCCCCAACCCAACCATCAAAGAAAGCAGATGATGACCTGTTGCGAACGTTGACTTGAGTTTCGAGATGCCTCCTTAGGATCGACCTATGACCCACTACAAAATCTTACAGATATTTTCTTGTTAAAAATCATTCTTCACGATAAACAACAATTTTTCGTTCTATAAAAGAGAATTTTCGAGGGCTCTCATTTGCGAGACTACTCAACCAGAGGATTTAGACTTTTTCTCTCCTCAGTTCATTAAGGCATGAGTGAATAAAGTCTGCTGTGTCTTTATTAACCTAATTTTCATAACTGCTTGGACGGCGCGCGACATGAATTTCTTAAGAGTTCTCGCAACTTAAGTGACATGATACATTTGTTTTTATGAAGAAGATTTGGCTCACTTTTCGTTCCTGCAGGATATACGAACAGGAACGGACCTACTAGCATAATGCGCCTCGAATATAACTTTTATAGCCGTAAAATACAAATATAACAGCTATTGCACCTAGAGTTGCCAGAATCTTGAAAAATAGTACTCCTTCTCTATGCCACACTTGCTGTAACGCCTAAGACAGCAACACTGTTGTTGTCGCCCCAACTTCATAGTTACTTAACTTGAACAACCAGATAAAACTATCAAACTAGTGTCATAAAGGTTAAAGTGTGAAAGTTACACTATGGACAGACATAAGTTGTCGACCTATAGAATATACTAATTTATTACCAGGACTTATGGCAACTTCAATTGCAAAGTATGTTATATAAGTAACTTAAGGTATATATATATAATATTATACATATATCAATAATATATATATATAATATATAATATATATAGTAATATATATAATAATATATATATATATATATATATAATATTATATACTATACTATAATATATATATAATATAGATAATATAATATATATATATATAATAATAATATATATAATATATGATAATAATATCAAATATATATATATAATATATATATATAATAATAAAATATACTATATATGTTACAACACCCTTAATTTTCTTATTCTGACCCTTCGATTTCGACATATATTCGAAAATATATATCGAACAGATATACTCATCGAATATCGAATAAATATTATAAACTATAATAATATAATATATATAATAAATATATATAAAACTTATTATATAATATAATATAATATATATATATATAATATATATAATATATAATATAATATATACGTATATACCTATTATATATATATTATAATAATATATCATAAACATATAATTAAAAATAAATATTATAGTATATTAGCACTCTAAGAAGAGCCACAATCCATTACATCTCAAAAACTACAACAGCTACCGCGGAAAGAACACCTACATTGCGGAATGCTGGTACAATTTAGTGCGAGAAAAATGCCTAAAAAAACAAACAGAAAAAAAACAAGAAAAAAATATAAAAAAAAAATGTTAATAATGTATCATTAGACAATAAACCAAGAACCACTTTTTATATGCGTTTTAATTCGATTAAAATAAATAGCGTTTAACTACTAAAAAAAAATTTGTTATTTTTATATTTAACATACAGAATACCCAAGGAAAATATACCGCACGAGTCGCAAGGAATCGGCGTCTCGGCTTCGGGGCAACTAACGGAAATTGAGCCTCGCACAACCTCGAGAGGAGGAGATACTCCGGAACGCAATAACTTTAAGGTATTTGGAGTTACGACGGGGGTTCATCGACAATAATAAGGCGGTATGTAAAAGTAAACAAACTAGTCGATCTTAAAGTTAAGAAGAATAGAAAATACCATTGAAGATGCAAAAAAATTTAAAATAACTAACCTACTATACACCTATAAAAAGATAATGTAAAACCAAAAAGATGGAATCAAAAGAGCTAAAAAAAAAAACAATTTTTCTATTCTTTATTTTTCTTTTTTATTTTGGTTTTCTTTTTTTTTTTATAATTTTACTACCATCATCTGCAAAACAAGTAGAAAGTACTCCATATATCAAGTGTCGTGAAAAAAATCTAAAACCATATACTAAAATGTTGGTTAAATGGATATAAATATGTTAATACAATTGAAAAGTTTCTCCGTTATGTAAAAGAAAATAAATAATTAACAAAGGGAATCAAAACAACTTAAGGAAATATATAAATATATTGGAAAAAAAAAACAAACTAATCTTGGCCGCAGAAACAAAGCTATCAATTAGAAAAAAAAATGTTTAATAGTAAATTAAAAAAATAAAACATTTTATAATATCATTTATAAGTTAAAATATTTATGGAACTATTTTTTTATTGTCAAGCATATTTAAAAATAAATGTTGAAAGAAATGATAAAAGTTATAAGAAATAAAAAATATTGCAATAAATAATTAAAATTAAAGCATAAAAATAATCCAAAAAATAAAAATGAAAAAATAAAAGAATACAGACAACTTTAAAAAAAACACGGAGATTGTTTTACCTATATAAGATTTTAAATTGAAAGTTAATGAATAATATTAAATAAATGAATAAAGCAAAATCTATATATAGTACTAATATATATATATATATACCTATTATATATACTACCTATATATAATATATATACTATTACCTTACTAACCATACTACTATACTACCACATCACTATATATCTACTACTCACCTACCCATACTACTCACCCCCCTACTAATATATACTCCACTCATATATACCACCCCTATTATATACCCCTACTATATATACTATATTACTACTATATAACCTATATATATTAATATACTCACCCCCCGCCTATATACCTATACTATATATACTTATACACTACCCCTACCCCTCCCCCTATACTACCTACCTATATATATATATACTATATTATATTATACTAATATATAACCTAAATATATACTAATATATATTATATACTAATATATATATATATATATAATATAAATATATATACTTTATATAATATAGTATATATATATACTCATATATATATGTGTGTGTGTGTGTGTTTTATGAATACCATTTAGATTCTCGTATCTATGGTGTATATCGC
>JABUQX010088691.1:0-20000 GCA_015478945.1 Trachelipus rathkii
GGCAATACATTCTATGAATCCTTCTCTTCTGATGACTGTGAACTGGCTGAAAACTGTTGTGAATAAGAAAAGTCGGTTATATGTGCTGTGATTTAGGGTCAGTTGACGATTGAACACAAATCTTTTTTGGGGAGAAACAACTTTGAGGCTTTAACTTTCAAATAAAAGATAATCATTTTTTTTTTTTTTTGCATCAATTTATTTTTTTTGATTGTGTAATAAAAAAAGAAAAAAAATCTCCTTTTTATAAGAAAATCCCTAAGGGAGTTTGTAAAACAAAAATTTAGAGGCTGTAACCTTTTTGATATTAATTTCCAATTTCATTCAAAACAGATTTTTTATATAAAAAAAATACAGCATAGACTCTAAAAAATAGTAATGGAAGAATAAAAAAAAAATTATTTGTCGGTCTCTTTAGGAAAAAATGTTAAACTCTCAAAGTTGTAAAAACCCTATAGATTTGTTATCTAAAAAAAAACGATAATTTATTAATTCCTAATGTCATTATCCAAGGATATACTGCACCAAAAAATAATAATGGAAGAAGTGTTAGTAATAAAAAGCCAAGTCTCTTTAGGAAAAAAATGTTAACAGCCTCTGAAAGTTTAAAAAATTCCCATATTTCTTATAATTAGTTGGTTCGTGCTCGTTATAGGGGCCATCCTGATTCAGGTTATGATAGATTGTTATATTTTCTACATAGTTTTTTCTGTGTATACCTACAAAACTTATTTTCATAACCTGAAATTAGAGGGCGCTGAAATGATGACAACTTGCGGTCACATATTTTGTAAAAGGTGTTATTTATTCATAATACATCTACAATAAACGAATACCCCTTTTTTTCCTAAAAAGAAGAGCGACAAAATAATTTTTTTTGATCCTTCATTACATTTTTACATTAGATCTATGCTGTGATTTTATAAAAATCTGTTTAGAGGCAGTTATTGGAAATAATTACCGTAACTTTTTTTCCTAAAGAGTGCCAAGTTTTTTTTTTTTTTTTTTTTTTTTTTTTCATTTTTTAGTTTTTTTTTTGTTTTTTTTTCTTTTTCTATGTGTTGGGTGTGTTTGAGAGGGGGGTGGGGGTGGTGTCCTGCAATGTTAAAAAATCGGAGGTGAAGCCCCTCTGCACTACTATTACCTAATATTTTAATGACAGTCTGAAAATTTAATTGATTTTTATCAATACCAATCACAAAACTGCAATATGTATGGGCCGTATGCATGGAGTTAGCGTTAATAGCCTGCTGAAGTGAATAAATTTTACGGGTAATAGTCTTGCTGAGGTAAATAGACTTTAATTATGAAAATTACAAAGAAAGCATGCCATCTTGATATAAGAAAGCATTCATTCAGTAATAGGGTTAATAAATTTTGGAATGGTTTGCCACAGGTTGTTGAATGAAAGTTGATTGCAACATTTAAGGGACTGGATAGGTATATATATATGGATGATTTGGGTATCATATAGTATATTTTAACTAAGCCAAATTGGCTTGGTATAAAAAAAAAAATAAGTATCATTTTTCGCACTTTTTAAGTATAATTTCAATAAAAATATAAAAAATAACTGAAAAACTTACTTTTTGACTTTACTTCGTTGTGTAGAGATGAAAAAAGTAGGGATGCCGAAAGAGGACGGACCAATATATATCGATATTAAAAAAAAAAATCGACTAGTAAATATCGATGATATTTTTCAGCTGATATATTCGATATTAAGTCTCGATTATTAGTATAGAGTATCGATATATTCCTCAGTATCTTAAGCCGTTTCGATTTTGCATTTGTGCTTACTGCTCGAACTAAAAAACGCTATCCAAGTTTTAGCACGAAGTTTTCGGGCATAATCGAACATTTTATATCAACATATATTTTTGATTCAGTCTGTTGTGAATTGAAGCACGTGGCTAAAAACAGAAATAAACAATAATGGTTTGTATTACAAATAATGATCAACTATTGTGATGTAGTGTATCGATAGGAAGAAATAAGATTTAAAAGCTAATTTCAATGAATGAAACATTCATTCAAAAAGATTGTACTACGCCGCCATTTTGGTTGTTTACATTTATTAGTAAGCATTTTCCTTAAATTTGGTAAGCACGGGAAATAGCAACCCTTACAGAATTGAGTAAATTCCTTACGTTTGGTGTGCATGGTGGTGTTGGTTTGTGTTCTTTTGTGCCTACCGTTGTAGTGGATATTGTGGTTGTTGTCGCTTTTTTGATATTGTTATGTGGTTGTGACGAAGTGGTGTGTGGGTTTGGGGTGATTGTGGTGGTGTGAGGTGGGTATGTGGTTCGGTGCCGATATTCTCTCGCGCTTGTGGTTGATTTCTTAAGGTGGTGTTTTTTTCTGCGCTAGGTTGTTCTGTGCGTGGTGAAGCTCTTTTGGATATGTGGTGGTCGTCGAATGAGAGTGGTTGGTAATAGATCTCGTGGGTTGTGTTGTTAAGGCATTCTCGGTAGTTATGAGTGTTTGTGGGTTTATGTTGTGCTGTTGTTAGGTCTTGTATTTGATGGGGTGTTTCCCTTAATTCGTTTTAAGTCACTTGTGCTTACGCTTGATAAATGGTAATCCCAGTTTTTAGTCACGAATTTTATAAAATAACGCGTTTGTTTATCAAAATATTTGAATGCAGCTGTTGGTGATGGATCACTGGTGTTGGAATACTATAATTCATAAAAAGAGGTTTATATTACAAATAATTGATCCACAACTATTGTGATGAGTTTATCGATTTAGAAAAATTAGATTTTAAAGCTAATTTTATGATATTGTTTTTTTTTTGACAGTCGTGGTATTTTAATTAGTTTTTTCCACTAATTTTTAATCAAAAACATTAAATTAATTACCTTAAATGTTCTGGTTACTGATGTATTCATAAATTACTTGCCAGATTCGCTTCTTGGAGGTACCTCCTTGCACTTAGAGATAATTTTAGAACATTTAAGTTCTTTTATTAAATAATGAGACTTTTTAATTGTTATTAAAGGCAGACAGGAGACTTCAACTTTGAAAATGCTTCTTTTCAATATTAAGGACAACTTTATCCTTCTGAGTAACTAAAAGAAGCATTACTTTACTATTGACAGTTTATAAAGTTAAACTTTACAGGTTTTTATAGCCCATGATCAGTATAAACATTAAATAAAAGTTTGCCCTAGGTATGCCTACAAACTTATTAATAAAAAAGAAACACAACTTAGTATTGTACTGTTAAGGAACACTAAATATTGGACACGTGTTCACAGAGTAATTATTGACGGAATACTAAAGAATACTCAATATTGTTCATCCTTACTGACAGCGATCTAGTCACATGACCAGTGGCGGAGGAATTTTCCTGTAATATTTAAGCCTTTATTGTTGACTCAATTTACTGTTATTTAATACTGTGGTCAAAAATTTTTAATGACGTCATATTTTGACAATTTTATAACAAATTTTTCACACATTCCGGGCAGAGGATTGCTTCATAAATTAGAAGCAATACAATACCTTTCAGTTTTACTTTACTTTAAATTAGCTGTGTGCTTGCGCTTCTTTCTAATTTTTTAAAAAGAATATATTTTTTTTACTTTTCATTTTTATTTAAAAACAACATTAATTCTAACTTAAAATTACCCTATCACCCTAAATCTAACTTAATATTACCTTAATTCTAAATTTTACTTTATTCTTTTTACTAGAGGTCTGCAAGTTTATCTCTCATAAACTGCCTTTGTTTAAGGGCAGCTTTTCTCTGAGGTCTATTAATTTTGAATTGGCATTAATAATTATTATTATTATTATTATTATTATTATTATTAATTCCGCAATTATCGTGCATGTCTCTGTACAGGATTGTAATTATTAACAAACCCTACCTGATTTAATTCGAGGGGTAAAGGTTACTGATGGAGATTGTAACCCTACTTACTCAGAACCGGTTTTTAATATACTGATCTGATGTTATTACATGACCTATTATTACATCCAACACTCTGCCAATTTCCAAAACGGGCTGTGGTTATCTCTCACCGAGGGGAGGCGAGGAAAGAGGAGAGATAGGAACCACGCCCGTTATTTGGAAATTGAGGCAAGAGTGTGGATGTAATAAATAGGTCAGATAATAACATCTAGACAGTTAAAATTAAACCGGTTCTGGTGGAAGTAGGGTTACTTCCTCGTAACCTTTATCCCCCTCGAATTAACATACAGGAGGGTTGTTAATAAAACAAATCCTGTACAGGCATGTGCTTGTGTGTGTGGCATTTTGGGGGTCCAGTTATTTTATAAAAAATCAAAATTAAAAATAAATAAAAGAAAAAAAAAATGTTATTTATTTATAATAATAATATAAAAATCAAAAATTTAATGAATAAAAAAGAAACAACACAATAGATGGAATTACTGCCCCCCGCCCCGCCCTGTTCTTCTCCTCCTCCTCCTCCTCCTCCTCCTCCCCTCCTCCGTCCTCCGCCCCTTCCCCCTTCCTCCGCCCTCCGCGCCCCGCCTGCTCTTACCCCCGCAGTTTCCTGCGCGCTCCCCTTGCCGCCCTATCGTCCGCCTCCCGTCCCCTTTCGCCTCCGGTCCTGTTCCGTTCGCTTTCTCGGGCTCGCGTCCTTTTCCGTCGCCTTCCTGTGTTTTCCTCCCCTGCCCCGTCCCCCCCTCTCTCTTCTTGTTCGCCCCTCGCCCGACGCGCCCCCCCCGCTTCCTGTCCAGTCCCGTCCCCCTGCGCCGTCTTGTCTTGCTTCTCCTTTCCTGCCGGAGCTCCTCTGCGCCGGCGTGTGTGCCCTTGTCTCCCCTTGTCCCCCTCTCCGTCCTTCCATTTTGCCCTCTCCGTCTTCACCTCCCCGTCCCTTGGCGTCCCCCCCCCGGCTCCTCTTCCCGGCCCCTGCCTCCGCCCCTGGTCCTGTGCCTCGCGTCGCTGTCCGTCCGGGCTGCCCCTCTGCGTCTTCTTCGTTCCGTCCGCTCCTTCCTCTGTGCCCCGGTCCTCTTTTCGTGTTCTTCCCCGTCCCTCCGTTGTGGTTCCTTTCTTCCTCCGTTTGTCTGCCGTCTTGTGGCCCGCTCTTCTTTCCTGTTTCGTCCGCTCTGGCTCCGTCCCCCCCTGTCCGTTCCCTTCTCCCTGTCCCTCGTCCCGTCCTTCTTTTCCGTTCCTCGCGGCTCCCGTTGTCCTTCCTCTTGCCCCGCCGCTTTTCCCCGTTGCCGTCTCCTTCTCCTTTCCCTCCCATTCCCCCTCTCCTTCTTTCCTCCCCGACTTCACCTGTTTCTCCCCTCTCTCTCCGTTGCCCGGCGTCCCTCCCCGCAGCGCCTCTGCCCGTCTTCTGCCTCCCCTCCGTCCCCCGCCCCTTTCCGGTCCATCTTTTCTTTCCTGTTTTTGCTTCCCCCTCGTGGCCCTGGCGCCCCGCGCCGCGTCTGTTCCCCCCCGCCCTGTGTCTCTCCATGCCCCTTGCGGCCTTGTCCGCTCTCCTTTTTCTCCCCTCGCTCCCCTCCCTCCCCTCGTTGTCTCCCTTCTTTGTCCTCTGCCCCCTCTTTTCTTGTTTTTCCTTTATGTTTCTCCCCCCCCGTGCTCCATCCCCCCCCTGCTCGCCCTCTTTGCCACCCCGTTCGTTCTTCTCGCCCTTCGTGCTCCCCCTGGCTTCCCCGTTTTCTTTCTCCCGCGTCGCCACGTGCCTCCCACGTCCGGGCTTAGCTCCCGCTCCCCTCCCCTCTTGTTGCTTCGCGCCGTTTTCGCTTTGTCCCTTTTGCTTCCGCCCTTCGGCCCATGCTCCCGTTGCGTCCTTACTGCCCGTTCCGCCCCCCCTTTCGGCCCCTGCCCCCCCCCCGTCGGCCTTTCCTCCTTCTGTCCGGTGCTCTTTCCCGTGCTCGGGCCCTTTCCGGCCCCTGCTCTCCTCCCTGTCCCCCCCCTCCCTCGTGGCGTCGTCGGTGCGTGGCTTTGCGTGCCTGTTTCCTTCTGCCCTTCGCTTTGCCCTCTTCTTCTTCCCTCTCGCTCCGCCTCCTCCCCTCGTTGCTCCCTTCTTGTCCTCCCACCCCCTTTGTTCCTTTTTTTCTATTACAGTCTTTCCCACCAGCCCCGTGGCTTCCTGCCCCGCTGCTCCCCTCTCTGTCGCCCCCCCCCTTTGTCGCTTCTGCCCGCCCTCGTGACTCCCCCTGGCTTTCGCCTTTGTTCTCGCGCGTCGCCCCCTGCCCCTCGCCCCGGCTTCGCTCTGCGGCTCTCTCGCTCCTCTCCTCCTCTCGCGCCTCTGCTCGCGGCTCTTATCGCGCTGCTCTCTCCTCTCCTCTGTCGTTGTTTCCTCTCGCGCTTTTTTTCGTTTCCTTCTCGTTTCTTCTTTCAGGGTTAAGTTTTTCGTCTCTCCCCCCCGCCGTTCCCCGTCCCCCCGTCGTTTTTCCTGTTCTTTTTTCTCTTTTTCTTGTAGTTTTTTTCCCCGTGGCCCCCCGCTCCCTTTTTTTTTTCTCCCCCCCCTGGCTTCGTTCCCTAACGGCTTGGCTCCCCCCCTCCTCCCTCTTATCTCTCCCTATCTCCTCCCTTTCCCTGTGCCCTCCCTTTCCTTCCCCCCCCCTCCCCCCCCCTTCCCCCCTTTTCTTCCCCCTCTCCTGCTGCCTGCTTTTCTTCTCTCCGCTGGCCTGCCTTTCTTTGTCATTTTCCTCTCGTCTCTTTCCCTCCGCCCGCCTGCTCCCCGTCCCTTCTCCCTTTGCCCCGGCTCTTCCCCTCCCTCCCTGCCCTCGGCCCCCCTCTGTGCCGTTTGTGCTTGGTCTTGCCTCCCCTCCCTCCCTTTTCCGCCTGTCTTCCCCTCTTCGGTTCCTCGTAGTGCGCGGGCTTCCCCTCCGTTTTCCCCCCATTGCCGGGCTTCCTCTCCCCCTCCTACTGCGCCTCCCCCCCCCCCCCCCGCCCCCCTTGGCCCTCTTTCGGCCCCCCGTTTGCCGGTCCTTCCTTTCCCCTCCCTGCCTCTCCCCCGCTTTTTCTCCCCCTCCCCGCACTCGCCCCTCTCCCCCATCTCGCCTGCAGCCTCCCCCCCCCTTCTTGCGCTCTCTTTCGGCCCCCCCGTTTCCGGCCTCTCCCCGTTTTCCCACCCCCCTGCGACCTTTCCCTCTTGGCTCGCTCCGGTTTCGGTCTGCCTTTCCGGCCCTCCTCCGGTCCGGTTCTGCTCGTTTTGTTCGGTCCCCCGCCCCCCTCTCTGTCGCCTTCCCCCCTCTTCTCCTCCCTGCCTCGGCTGGCCCTCCCCGCGCCCGCCGCCCCCTCCTTTTCTCCCGCACGTCCTCTTGGGCCCTTTTCCCCTTTCCGCGGCTGTCCTTTTTTCCTCACGCCGCCTGCCGCTTTTCGTTTTTCCTCTCTCCTGTCATCTTTTTTTCGTCTATCCTCTCTTTTCCTCCCCCCCCCCCTTTTCGTTTTTTTCCTCCCCCCTCCTCTCGGGTTTTTTTCCCCCTTTGCGCTTGTCCTTTTTTTTCCTCCCGCGCCCGCCCCCTCCTTTTTTTTTCTTCTTCCTTCCCTCTTTTTTTCGTCGTCTCTGCTGTGCTTTTCTCCCCTCTGTTTCCGGCCGTTCTTGGCCCTCCTCCCCCGGCCGTTCCCGCCTCCCCTTGGGTCCCCCTCCCTTCGCTTTTCTTCTCGCCCGGCCTTTTTTTTCTTTTTTTCTCCCTCCCCGCCCCTCTCTGGCTGCCCCCCCCCCCCACTGCTTCCGTCTTCGGCTTGCCCGTTCCCGCCTCCCGTTCCGTTTCTCCCCCCCCCCGTTTGGCCTGTCCTGCACGCTCCCTCCCCGCCTCTCCGCCTTTCTCCCCCCGCGTTTTCCGCCTTCCCCGTCCCCGCCGCGCAGGGCCTCCCTCGCCCTTCTTGCCTCTTCCCCGCGCCCGTCTCTTCTTCTCGTCCCCTCTTTTGTCCGCGCCCTGTCCACTTGCCTCCGCCCTTGCGCTCACGCCGTCTCGCGCCGTTCTTCGGGGGTCTGCTCCGCTTCCTTTCCTCCCGCTCTCCTCGCCCGCCCTCCTTCCCCCGCCTTTGTTTCTTTCTTCCCCTGCCCTCTGCTCCCCGCGCGTTTGCCCCCTGGCTTGTGCGCCTCCCTTGCCCTTGTTCCCCGGTTCCCTTCTGGCCTTCCCCTCACTCTTGCGGTTTTTGCCCTTACGCGCCCTCCTTGGGCCCTTCCTGCCTCCCTCCTCCTTTTGCTTCTTCCGCCTGGCCCCTCTCCGCTCCCCTTGGCCCTGCTTTCGCCGGATCCCCCCGTTTTGTCTTGTTTTCTTCCTCCTTTCCTTTCTTCCCGCTGTCTTCTTTTCTCCCGCCCGTGTGCTTTCCTCCCGCCCTGTCGGCTCTTGTCCCCCTTTCCTCTCCCGTTCTCCGCTGTCCTGCCCTCCCTGCCTCCCCCGCGTCTGGCTCCCCTCTTGCCCGCCCCCTCCTGCCCCTCCACCCCTCCCGCTGTTCCTCTACGGTGGGCCTCGCCCCTCTTTGCTCTCGCACGCCTGCCGTTGCCCCGCCCTCTGCCCGTTTCTCTTCTCGGCCCCCTCCCTCCCTTTCCCGCTTTGCCTTGCTACTCATGGCCCCTCCTTGCCCCCTTTCTCAGCGTTTTGCACCCCCCTTCCTGGTTACGGCCCCTCTACGGCCCCCTCCCTTCTATCCTCCCTTGCTCTCCCTCTTGCTGGCTCTCCCGCCTCTCTCCCCCTCTGCTGCGCCACGCCGCGACTCCCCCCGCGCGCCGCCGGCCTTCGCCTTCGCTTCTGCTCCCCCGGCCGCGCCCGGTCCCTCCCCTCTCTCCCCCCCCGCCATCCCGCCGCCGCCCCTCTCGCCCTCTCGGGCCGTCCCCGCCCCCTGGGGCCTCTCGGCGCCTTGGTTCCCCCCCCTCCTGCCCCCCCCCTGCTCCCTGCCCTCCCCACGACGGGGGGACTTTGTCCCCTTCTGTCCCCCCTCCACCATTTGGCTTCGCCCCCCTCCTGCTCACCGTTTCTCCCCCCCCCTCCCCTCCTTCCTCCTCTCCGTTCTGGTCCCTCCTGCCGTCGTCCCCTTCCTCCCTCCTCTCGTCCTCCCTCCCCCGCCCCTGTTGGCTTCGTCCCCTCCTCTGTGTCCTCCCCGCCCCTCCTCTCCTCTCCCCCTTTCTTCCCTGTTGCCCTGCTTCCCCCTCCCCCCCTCTGTGGCCCTCCTTCCCCCTTCCCCCCCCTCTTTTGCTGCCTGGTCTCCTTCTTCTCTCCCGCTGGCCCTGCTTTCTCTTCTTTTCTGTTCTGCCCCCTGTCTCCCGTCCGTGCTCTCCTCTCCCCGCCTTTCTTGGTCTCCGTCTCTCCCCTCGCTGTCCCCTGTTGTCGCCTGTATTCTGTCCCCTCTGCGCCCTCGCCTTTCTCCGCCTCCCCTTCCTCCCTGCCTTCCTCCTCTCCTGCGTCGCTCTTCCCCTCCCCCCCCGCCATCTCTTGGTTGCTCTCCGTGCCCTCTCTCTCGCCTCTCTCCGTCTTTCTTCCGTCCGGGCCCCCTGTGCCCCCTCCTCCTTCTTGGCCCCCCTCGCTCTCTCTCGTTCTTCTTCCTCCTGCTCTTGTCCCCCCCTGCGCTTTATTCTCCCCGCCTCTTCTTAGCTTCTTTCTCGCTTCCCCCCTGCTCGCTCCGTTCCCCTTCCGCTTCTACCCCCCTCCCTCTTTTTCCTGGTCCCCCGCCCCCGCCCCTCCCCCTTCCTCTCCTCGTTCCCCCTTTTCTTTGCGTCCCCTCGGTGCCGCCTTCCCGCTTTCCTCTTTCCCCTTCCTTGCCCCCGTCTGCCCCCCCCCGCCGTTTCTTCCCGCTCCTTTTGCCTCTTTCTACCTCCCTCCCTCTTCCTCCCTGGCGGTGTCCACTTTGGTCCATCCGCCCCTTCGCCCGCCTTGCCTTCCGTCCCTGTCTCCCTCCTTTATTCTCTCGGAGCCCCGTGCCCCCGCCCTGCCCCCTGTGGGCCCCCCCTCTCCTTTCCCCCGCTGCCCTTCTTGCCTTCGTTGCACGCCTGTTTTTATTCCCCCCCCACTCCTTCCTCCCTCTGTCCCCCTCCCCCTCTCCCACCCTTGCCTCTCGTCTTCTTTCTCCGCCTCTGTTTTTCCCTCCTGTCGTTGCTCCCGCGCCAGCTCCTCCCTGCTTCTTTTCTCCTGCCCTCCGCGCCTTGCGTCCCGCCCCTGGCTCTGAGTGCGCTCTACGACTGGCTCCAGGGTCGCCGCGTGATCCTCGTCGTGCGCCCGTCCCGCCGCCGGTCCGGCGCTGTCCTTTCACGCCCCGCGCCTTCTCTCCCCCTCACTTCGCTTGCCCCGTCCCATCCCCACTCTCCGGCGCACCTTCCGCCCCGCCCTCCTCCCCGTCCTAGTTTTTCTCCGTTGCCGCCCGTGCGTGGCCCGCGGTCCGTTCGTGTTCCGTCGGCACCCCAGCCCCCTCCGTGCTTCTTCCACCGGTGCCCTCTTCCGCCCTTGCTTTTTTTTTTCCCTACCCCTCCCTCTCCTCTGGGGCCCGCTGCCTTCCTCCCTGGTGGCCCGTGCCCACCGCCCCTTCCCCCTCCCTCGTCGTCCCTCGCCCCCCCTTACTCTCCTTCCCGCTCCCTCCTCTCTTCCGCCATCTTTCCTTTCCGAGCCGGCCCTCTATTTCGGCCCCCGTTTCCCCCTGTTCCCCCTACTGGGCCCCGTTTTCTTTTCCTTCCACCCCCTTCCGCCATGCTTTTCCCCGTGTTGCCCGCCGTTCCCTTCTCTCTCTCGTATCCTCTCCAAGCTCCTCTCTCTCTCTACCTCTTCTCTCTCCTCTGCTTCTACTCCTCTCTTCTCTCTCTCATATATCTCTCTATCTATTATATAATATATTATATATATATATATATATAGGCGTCGGGCGGGGTGACCGGGCCCGCCTCTAGGAGGGGTGATCTCGCACTCTAATAAATAAAAAAAATAAAAGAAAAAATTTTTTTCGCTCATTTTATAGCCACGCCGTAGTACTACAAGGTTTATTTAGATCTTTAATTCTAGAAGTTTTTATATTTTAAAAAATGTTAGAGATTAGGGTACAAAATTTCCTTTTAATAGAACTTCACTTTTGAAAAATGTGAATTTTTTTAACTTCGTTATAAATGAAAAATGTGATCGAGTTGTTAAGATCGATTTTAATTATTCACACTCGAGTATGTTAGCTTTAAACTGGCAAGTAAATTTTTGAGTTCCAAGCAGTATTAGTGGCAATAAACGACGGGGCCTACTTGGTCCGATTCACCCCGCCGTAAACATGAAAGAGGGGTGGCTCGGACCACCATTGTTTTGTCGTATTTTACGTATTAGTTTGACATTTTTATTATGTATAGCAAAATTCAACTATTACCATAAAAAGTTACTTATATTAAGTGAAAATTTTTTTAAAAAATGAAATTGTAATAAAAAAAACGAGTTCAAAAAAGTGTCAAAATTTTTGGCGGAAAGAGGGGTGACTCGTACCACCTTATTTATATGCGTGATTTTATTATCATGTATTGACATTTTTAGTTACTTATTACGAATTAATATGATAATATAATTATTATATTAAGTAAAATTAAAATATAAAATTGAAATTAGCCTTAAAGACGAATTTTAAACAGATGGTCCGAGTCACCCCCCAATGGTGGTCCGCTTAACCCCTCCACGGTCAGGCTGACTCGGTGTTATTCAAAGTTAATAATAAAAACTTTTATTATTAGAATTAATTTATTATTTTTTTGTTGCTTAGCCGACGAGGGCCTTGGAATGAAGGGGTGTGTTGTGGGGGGGTGGGGTGGGGGGAGGATAGGGCGGTGATTTACAAAAAAAAAAATTTCCAAAAAGGTGCATTAGGGGAGAGTCGGGAGACCAAATTATACTTAAAGTGGTCCACGTCACCCCGCCCGACCTATATATATAAATAATATATATATTATATATATATATATATATAATATATATAATATAATATATATATATATTAATAATATATATATATATATATAATAATGATATTAATATAGTATAAGGAAGATTATTTTTAATTTACTAGTTAATGAATTAAAATGTTTATAAGAAATTTTGCTTATATATATTATACTATATAGATATATATAATATATATATATATATATATTATATAATATATAAAATATATTATATATATATATATATATATATATATTATATTGGCAATTAAATGAATTTTATGTGAATATCTTATAATCCTATTTTGAGGTATTTGGGTAAACTTTATTTAATAATACTGTAGGTATATGATACATATACTGTAAGAATACTACACAGGCGTACTATTAATATTTTTGTTAAAAGATGAGCTATGGTTTATATAAAATAAATCTCTTCCAGCAAATATTTTTTCAGAAGAAGTAAATAGTAATTCCGGTTCCGGCGGGAATTTTTCAAAATTCCGGCCGGAACTGGAACCGGAAAAAAAATGTCAAATTCCCGCCAATTTCGGCCGGACCGGAATTCCGGTACACCTCTACTATATAGTTACAATATATTTAATACTTATATAATACTTCACAAATATACATCTGTAGAAGTATTATATATATGATATATATATAATATATATATATATATTATTTCTCCTGTGGTATACCTAACAAAAGATTAATAATCTGAGACTAGAGGGTCTCGATGAGACTGAACTGATGGATAATAATGAAAAGTAGGGAGTTTTAACAGACTTGAGAAGGACTGGTAACTTTTTTTTCCTAAAGAGCTGCCACGTTGTTTTGTTTTTGTATTTGACTTATTATTATATTTTTTTTTTGAGAGTATAGCCTGTGATTTTCTAAAAATCTGGGTGAAGCCCCTCTGTGCTACTATTACCAATATTATAATTATAAGTTATCTGTCAAGTAGTTTTGTGAAACTAGAACCATATTTATATATGTATGTTTATATTAGAATACATTATCTGTGGCACAAATTTCTTTATGGCGAATTTCTTTTGGTGAATGTATCTTGAATATCAATCTAAAATTATACACATTAATATCGGATCAATTTTTCTTTTCAAGAAATAAAGGAGCTACCTCTAATATCTAATTTAAAGTAATCAGGAGGTAAAGGAATTAAAATCTAATCCCCTTGTAAAAGATCAATCATGTCATAATCATGATGTTGAGAGGCATGTAAAAGTTGCAACAGAAGCAGCATTGTGTGTTGTTGGATTTCTTCGAAGAGAATGTCTTATAAGACAAAATTAAAATCTAGAAAGCTTCTAAAAGTGTGGGATACAAAGAAACATTACTGTTCAGAGTGTAATTAATATACTTGCTTGATTGACATTACATCATTGTTAGTGAAAATAAAAAGTTTATTGAGCATTTACAATTTTTACCTGAAAACCTTGAATATTTGTAACTTAAATTTGATGAAACCCTGTTGATAAGTATTTAACTAATATAGCATAAGTATTTAAAAAAAAAAAAAACTTAATACAGTATTTATGACAAAGCTCTTTATATCAAGTTCCTATCAATTATAAAAGTGGAAAAATAAAGTTTTGCATAAAACTATACAAATTCTGGAAATTGAAAAAAAATGTAGAGTCCAGTAGCACGCTTAGTTTTTGTTGCAAATTTTGTTGCGGATAAGGTTAAATGGTATTTTCTGAAGAAATTGCATCTTTTCAAACCCCCTCCCTGTTTTTTTGCTTTTATTTTTTTTTTTCCTCCACCATACTCATCAAGGTAAAGAAGAAATTATGAAATGAAATTTGATTTGGCTATTTATTAGTTATTATGTAATAATATAAAGGAATTTAATTATCCTATTTTAAATGAATAAATGTTTTCATATTTTTAATTTCATTTACTTGTTATATAGTTTCATGTGTTTATTATCATTTAGTACCGGTATATACATTTAAGAATCAGATATTATCTTGATGACTATAAGTGTAAAATATTTAAGGCATTGGTAAATATTAACTTATATATATATACTATATATATAATAAAGTGAATATTTATTAAATTCTTTTCTTAATCTGATTAGCTCAAAATTCCAATATTGCAATATATAACAGGTGGGTTTTATTGGGTTATTTAGGTGTGCCATTTTGGTTTTATTGGGAGCATTTTTTATTGCCAGCCCTGCTTTAGTACTATTGAAATAACTATTCACCAAAGCTAGTTTTATGTAACATGAATTGAGAAGAAGGCGAGAGTGGAAAGTAATTGGGTAAGCAAGGGGGGGGATTGATAAGTTCCGGACGAGCGCGAAACATCGAATTAACAATCTTGGCATATAAAAGAAAACATTTTTATTTCCAAATTATTTTAGAAATAAGTATTTTTCTTTTGCTTCTAACGTATTATATAAGATACTTTGCTTAACTAATTAGTAAAAGAAGTAAAAATACTTAATGGATATTCGATAAATTACTCTCCCTCACTTTCTGTCAAATTTCTTCTTGTTTTTGACTCACCTGGAAAACGACCAGATGTACAACCGGCGTCATTGCCAATTCACCGGTCAGCAGCTAATACATATATTCTGCTACAAGGAGTAACTTATATTGTAGATTGTTATTATATCAGCTTATTAGATGTTAAAGTATACATTTTTATGTACAATATTTAAGTAGCCTATAAAGGCTGATATAGTATATACAGTAATTATATAAATATATGATAATATATATATATATATTATATAAATATATATATATATAATAAAATTAATTATATACTATATATATATATATATATATAATATATATATATATATTATAGTATGAAAGAATAGTAGCAGACACTATAAACTTACTTTGAGTCTTTTGTACGCAGTGGTTTCTTCTCTCCTCTTGTATCTTTTCTTTTGTTGTATTGGACACAAGTATTTCTCTCCCTTCTAGATCAATAGATGAAGTAGGTAGGACACAATTACGATGAATGTAGAGTCAAATTGTGATGAGTATATCGAGTCAATGGTTCGGATGAACACCCATAGCAATTGCGAGAAAGACTACTTCAATACCACACACAAGCATGAAAGGCGCCCGACACACACTCATGTATACTACCCAGCCGTAATTCTCACAACCACCACAGAGCGAACATTCACACATTAACCTATCAGTTGCACAGTTGATATAGATGACGTCTTTGTGTCCTGTAATAATCTCTCTCTTTTTGTTGATGAAGATCCTTCTTTTTATAGTCTCCTCTTGTTGATATGAATACGACTATTGTTGGTTGATTCTTATTATCCTGGAATAATCTCTCTCTTTTCTCTTTGATGAAGATCCTTCTTTTAAAGTCTCCTCTTGTTGATATGCATACGACTATTGTTGGTTGATTCTTATTATATAGTTAACGTTTCTATTTACTATAACTTTTGTTTTACTCGTTTTTTTTTTTTTTTTTTTTTTTTTTTTTTTTTTTTTTTTATTTTTTTTTTTTTTTTTTTTACCTTATATTAAAACGAATTACTTAATATATAATCTTAGGAATATATCTCAGAGGCTTGCAGTCTCTGCTCTGTAAAAGAAAATGAACAGTATTATACATTGTTTATTATATCGGAATCCCTATCCACTTAATATTACTTCCCTGAACAAATGCTAACCATTTGTTGCAAGGTTACCTGCACCATAAATATATCAAATATATACACGTTGTTGCTCCTCTATGCAACCCACCATTCCTCTCTTGCGTTACCTGAAACAGTAACATTCCATCAATCTTATACTCTTCTCTTTTCTCTTTCTCAGTCTTCTTATTTCTCTACATAGTGAAACATATTATCACCCTTAACACCTGTTTTAGTCAAGATATCCGCTATCTGTTCTTTGGTGCTAATCTACTCAATCTTTCCTATCTCTCCTCTCTCCATCATTTGTTTAATAGATGCTATGTCTATTCTTAACCGTCTGCTCAATACTCCTGTTGTTGACTTTAATGCTCTCTCCAGTGTTTTACTATCTGTCTTTATGTGAATACCAATATATTTCACCCCTGTGATTTCCTCCCATATCCTCTTAATGTAAACGGCATTTTCTGCTGCTTCACCTAAACTCAAGGCTTCAGCCTCAATAGTTGATTTAGCTACTCTTTTTGCCACCTTTGATTTCCACAATAAAGGACATCTCCTTCCACTCTTGTCTACCATACTCAAGATGTAACCAATTTGTGAATTTCCGTTTCCCACGTTATTGAAAGAAGCATCCGCATATACCTCAATCTTTAACTCCTTTCCTAGTTTTTCTAGTCATTTTTACTTAGTTGATAGGTCATATTCTGACCACTTTAATCGCTTTTCTCATGTCAGAGGTCTTTCCCTTCTTAAATTTCTTACTAAGCCGAACTGACTTCTACAGAGCTAAATCGGGTCTGTATGCTGTGACAACCAGTTACTTTCTCTTCTATTAAAGCTCGTATCGTCATTTCCTCTCCTGTGAGATTTCTCTCTTCTTTAAACCTCTTTCTTTCTGGACATTCTATTCCTTTAACATACTTAATTTGATCCATTTTTATGTGCTCTTTCTCTTGTTGAATATTCACTCCCACATATTTAAACCTCTTTGTTTCCTCTACTCCCACAGTAATTCTATTTTTTAAACTACCGATTACCTGTTTTTGAAAGTCCTCATCTCCGCCGTAACAAAAATCATCTACATGTGAGCACATGATTCCTACCAGTTTATTGTTCTTTGTCCAATAAAATACTGTTGGTTCTATTTGACACCTTTTTCCTCCCAATTCTTCAAGTATTTCTACTATACTGTAATACCATGCCTTTGCAGCATCCCTAAGACCATAAACAGTCTTTCTAAGCTTCCATATCCCTTCACTTTTCGCTTCTTTAGGCGGTTTTAAATATACATTCCTCTTAATTTCGTTTCCTTGTAAATAAGCTGTTTTTACATCTAGTGTTTTACACTCCCATCCCTTGTGATTAATAATGCTCAATGTCACCTTTAAAATTTCAGCCGAACAAGTAGGTGCATCATTCAATTCATCCACCTTCTGTTCCTCGAATCCTCTTGCAACCAATCTGGCCTTACAAATGTTCTTTCCATCTTTTATTTTTTCTGTTATGATCCACCTTGTGGACACAACTTTTTGCCCTTCTTTTCTCACTTCTTCATATACCTTATTCTCCTTCCAGTTATCCAGCTCCTTTAATTTAGCCGCCATAACCCTCTCGTCATTGATGTTTACCAGTAATACTTCTTCATTTTCAGGTATCTTACTGAAATCTTTGTTCCCGTAGATCCAACCATGACCTATCTCCGTTGTTAAGGTTCTCAATATTATAACTATCACTCCATTTACTGCTGTTTGCCTTCCCAGCTCTATTTAAGATTCTAACTTCTATTGATTCGTTCGTTAGTCTATTTATCATTCTCCATCTTTCACCTTGTTTGACCTTGGGTATCCCAACCTCAATTCTTTCGGCTCCTTCCTCCTCACTCTCCTCTTCCTCGTCTTCCACCTCGTTATCCTCTCTTCTACTGATTATTAATTCTTCTTCATCTTCCTCTTCTTCTTCTTCATCCACCGCCTTTTCTTCTTCTTCTTCTTCTTTGGGTTCTTCCTGTTGTTGTCTAATCTCCTCCCCCTCTACTTGTTGGATTCGGGTTATGTGTACTCTCGCCACTTCTCTTATAGTACCTCCATGTTTCACGATTATCATCTTCCCATCCATGCCTATCACTTTAGCTGGTCCTCTCCACCTTTTTTCGTTCTCTCTCTTATAGTAGACTTTATCTCCCAATTTAGCCTCTTCGATATTGTGTTCTCTTACCCTTTTCAGTAACGCTCTCCTAATTCTTTCCTCAGATTCCTGCTTTATATGTATTTCTCTTGCTTTCCTCAATGCATACATATTCTTTTCCATCATTTCACTTTCGTAGCCAGTTTCCATTTCGGTTATGCTCATTTCCTCATTTACATTACCGATTCTGGGATTACTTCCAAAAACCAACTGATTAGGAGAAAAACCTCCCTTCATTGATAGGCAATTCTTTGCAAATATAGTCCAAGACATTGCCATTTCCCAGTCCTTGGTATCTTCCTCCATCAATTTCCTTATTCCATCTTTCACCAATCCCACCATCTTCTCGCATTTCCCATTACTCCACGGACTCTCGGCAGCCGTGCTCTTGATCTCAATCCCAAAACATTCTGTTAAAATTTTCACCTCTTCATTTTGAAATTCCAGTCCGTTATCCGAAAATATCTTACTTGGAGTTCCAAAAACACTAATCCACTTAGATAACAGCTTCTTCACTATTTCTTCTGGTTGTTTGTTCTTTAACCATGTCGCTTGTACAAAATTAGTTGCCATATCCACCATAATCATGAATCTTCTTCCTTCTATTTCTCCTAAATCTAAAGCTAGCATCTCATTGAACTTATGTGCCATAGGAAAACCAACTACTGGTCTTGGAGGTGTCTTTTTATATTTGAGACATATCACGCATTTCTCACAAATATTTTTCAATTCTTCTCTTATCTTCCCTTTATTATTCTCAAAATTCTCTTCTTGTTTACAACCCGTTTCTATTAACTTCCATAATTTGTCATAACTACCATGACCAAATTGTAAATGCAGTTTTTTCATTTTTCTTTTGCATTTTTCCTTATCATTAATCCACTCTTTTTCTATCCATACATCTTCTAATTTCTTTCCTTTTATTAGAGGCATCCTTAAGTGATTTTTCACATCCAATTTACATTTCACCCTTATGTTGCCAAGATTTTTTAGTTGAACCTCTCTTCTTTCAACATCCATTATCAATCCCATATTCACCATTGCTTCTCTACCTATTAACCAAGGCACGTCACCGTTAATAACTTCTGTTCTTATCTTTACTCTTAAACTACCAATCATACTACCAGTCGCCTCATATTCACTTTCTCCGAATATGAATTTCCTTTCTGACTTCTCTTGTTCTTTATTCATCACTCTTACATCTTCTGCTGATAATCTCATCACAATCTTTGCTAGTCACAATTCTCCACATACTGTATCTAAGATTCCATCTATTTCTTCCAATTCTAAGTTGTCTTCTCTTTTCCCCTCATACTTTGTCCACAATACTCTCTCTTTTTCTTCAACTTTTTTCTCTTTGTTTTTGTTTCTCCAATTATTCGGACAGTCTCTAGCAAAATGTGTTTTTGCTTGGCATATATAACAAGCGTTATTTCTTCTATATCCCTCTTTTTCTGGATAGTCTCTTGTTTTCCATTTTTCTCTATTATTCTCATAAACGTTTCTCTTCCATCTTCCTTCTTTTTGTATCTTCTCCTCTCCAACCCATTCTTCTTCTTTTGTAAGTGTATTTTCTTTGTTGGTTTCCTGGAATATTCTACCAAGTACTCCTTTAACGTTTTCATATCCGTACTCTTCCTGACCGCAAGCCCCCAATACAATATGTAACTCCATGTTACTCAATTTTGCTCCATGTAGTAAGTGACTTCCTTTAAGTTCCTCACTCATTTTTCCTCCACCAACTTGTTCACATTCTTTAGACACCCTTTCGTATCTAAGAATATAATCTCTCATGCTTTCCCCGGCACTTTTTTCGATTGAGAAAAACTTTACTGCCTTTTTCATTTTATCCATTTTGCTGTCCTTTTTAAATGCTTCATCTAATTTTTTCAAAATCACTTTAACTCCATCTTCTTTTGTCAGTTCCTCTCTCTTTAACTCCTTCACAGCTTCGTAAGCTCTCCCTTCTAGAGACATCCTAATTTCTACCCCTGGATATTTTACTTCTTCTTCCAATAATAAGAAGCCAATCTTCTACTCTCTTCCTTCCAGTTTCTCATAATCTTCACTCTTCCCATAGAATCTAGGACATTCACAACTTCTCTTCTTTCTTCTAGCTTCCACTGTAGTTATATTTGTTTGAGCTACCTTGTCCATCTTACTTATTATGAGTGATTTGGCGTCGTTAAGATTATCAGAATTGGGAACTACGCTCTGCTACCATTTGAAAGAATAGTAGCAGACACTATAAACTTACTTTGAGTCTTTTGTACGCAGTGGTTTCTTCTCTCCTCTTGTATCCCTTCTTTTGTGATATTGGACGCAAGTATTTCTCT
>JABUQX010088691.1:25000-30592 GCA_015478945.1 Trachelipus rathkii
ATGGACCCTCAACTATGGCATCTCGTCAATGAAGGGACTCTTACTATGGCACAACCATACCCCTCACAATCCCCCCGCCATTCACCCTGTTATAGCAACTTTCTTCGCTCGTACAACCTCACGATTTCTCTCCCTCAGAATTCGTTCGACCGACTCAATCCGCTTTTCTCTCGTCTCAGCCGGTCGTCCCCAACACACTCGCCACTATACATCCGCTTAACCAATCGACTATCATTCATCCTTTCCACATAATTTTTAATAATTTATCAATTTAAAATTGAAATATTTTAATCCAAATTTGTTTTTTAAAATTTCTGATTTTTTCATAACTTCAATATCCACTTGTACTGTGCAAATTCCTCAAAAACAAATCTTTTCTTCTTTCTCAAAACCAGATGGTAAAAACATTCTCCAGAATTTTATTTTCTCTTCTCCTTCCTTTACCTTCTTCTGATTTCTTCTCTTTCTTGCAATTTTTTATGCGACTTGACCCAATGACATACACATATCCACATGCTATATCTACCAGTTCTTCTAATAATCTATTCTGTCAGTCCTGTCCTAATTTCTCTTAACACTTCTGAATATCTAAGACTTTTTTCATCCTCTGTATATTTCCCTTCTAATACCTGATGACTTCAGAATTTTTTAATTCATATTTGCAACCCATTCCACACTCCCACCTAAACGAATTCCATCTCCTTCCTATAATCAGAATAGAGTTAACTTCCTTTTGATTGTCTAATTGGTCTTCAAACTTGATTGCCTCTCTTCATGAATCTCTCGAGTCACGCTTTGGCTTGTTGGTGGTTGTATTACATCCTGGTTAAGCTAATCAAGATCCTTTTTGTTTTGTTTGTTTCAGATATATTGGCCTTGAAAAAATTTCGCTTTAGCAGAAGACATTAAAAATGGAAGAGCTAGACAAAAAGGCATCCAATAAAGTCAGAATTGAGAAGAATCAGAGAAGGAATCCAATTAGGCGAAGAAACTGGTTAACACTGTCATCATAAATCGAAATTTGATGATGATTGCAATAGAAATCTTGTCCTCAACACTTAATGGTGTGTTCATTTAAATAATCGTTATTATTATTATTATTATTATTATTATATATTTTATTATTAATATTATTATATATTATTTTCCCTATTTATATTATTATTTTAAGATTCTTTATCAGCTTTGTTTTAATATGTTTTACTTTTAGCTCAAGAGTGTTCATGCTTCTCTAATTTTCCATTTTTCTTAAAACTATCTAGAAAATTATTTTACAAAGAAAGTATGAGGCAATATTTATTTATTAGTTCCTGACCGCTTTCGTCCGTAAACTCGGACATCTTCAGAGTTTCCGATTCTAACAAATGAATGAATTATTAAAATTAACAATTAACAAATTGAATTATGAATAAATGAATTAGCATGTCCTGAGTTTGACTGTCATCGATGTATACTCCTTAAACACGATAATAGATAACAATGGGCATACCAGCCCGCTTTCAAAATTGTATAGGAAAGTAAACATTTATTCACTAATAATAAAATGACGACTTGTAGGTGATATATCAAAGTCATTTAAATTTTACCTCATGCGAGCGCAAAAACTAAAAATAGCTGAAGCTTATTACATAAGATTATACTCACAAACCAGACGTAATATAAGTTTAACGTAATGTCCTTTAGATTAAATATAATATGAATGCTACGCTAAAATTAATATTTAATAATCTTAAATCTTGTGTAAAATAATTCGTTATTTGTCAGAATCGAAACTCTGAAGATGTCCGGGGTTTACGGGAGAGAACAGACTAAAATATAAATAGTGCTTATTCACTTTCTTGAAATCAATGCAATTCTGAATAGTTTTAAGGAAAATTAAATGGAAATTAGAAAATATTTCGTGAATTGGGGAAACAAAAATTAAAATTATTATAATAATTTTTATTATTATTAATAATATTATTGCTATGATAATTACTAATTATTATTATTATTATTATTTATTTATTATTATTTCTTTCTTTCTTCTTTCTTTGTTTCATCCTCCTCTTTTCCCCAAGACTGGGGTAGGTGCGTGTCATGCATCAGAAAAGAAAAGTCAGTACTCGTCACAGACAGAAAATCCACCCTAGAAGCTTCATGACCAACGGACCCTCACTATGGTAAAATCGTCAATGTTAAGGGTTCATTCCTTGGCCCCTGGTGGCACAACATACCCCCTTACAAAACCCCGCATTCACTCCTATTATGCACCTTTATTCTGCCCTCTGCCAAACTCATTCTCTCCTCAGTAATTCGTTCACTGACTCATTCCACTTTTCTTCGGTGCTCTAGCCGTCGGATTCCAACAACTCGCCACTAACATCCCTAACCAACCGACTAATTCATTCATCCTTTCCACATGAACCCAAACCATTCAACATACTTTCATTTATTCTCTCATTTAACCCTTTCTTTACACCACACGCTCTCTAATACGTTCATTCCTCATTTTATCATTCTTCTCACACAGTAGCAATCACGTCACTAAGATTTCCATCTGAACACATTTGAACTTTAGACTAATTTCTTATTCAGGACCATAGGTCTAACTACCATACAAGACGACAGGTAACACAAACCTCATCTGAAGACCCTAGCGCAAACTCAAGCCTCTATTAGGTCCCTTACATCACCAACGTTAATTGCACCAGCCACCTTCCTGCATTCACGAACTTTCCTCTTCACATCTGCATCATCTTCCTTCCTCATCCAAACACATACCCTAAATATTTAAACTCAGACACTTGTTCAGCCTGCTCACCATCTAACAACACTTCACACTGAGGACTGTCCTCATCACAACCCATAACCTTACCTTATCTACGTTTACTTCAAACCCCTCCTTTTTACACACCGCCCTGCCCAATCTCTCTAACAATGCTCTCAAACTCTCTTAATTCACCACACAAAACCAATCATACGATATATAATAGGTAGGGCACCTCCACTCATCTCCTTCTCCATCATTCTACACCATTTCCTGCATCCCACTCTAATTCTTTAATAACCCCCATCCATATACAATTGAAATAACCCAGGAGACAACACATCCCTGCTCACTCCGCTATTAATACAAAACCAATCACTTTTGACTTGACACCATTTATTCTACACACGCCTCACTATCGTCATACATACTTTTGATTCGCATTCAGAAGCTAACACGCAACACAAATATCACTAACCCTGCATATGAGCTTCCCTATTAACCCTTCATACGCCTGTTCAAATCCATAAAACCTAACTACAATTTATTCTTCTCTCCTCTTTTCCGTCAATCATTGTTTCAATGTAAAGATTTGATCCACAATTCCTCTACCACTTCTAAACGCACTTGTTCTTCACCAATCCAGTCCTTCAGTCACTCGACGCAAAATACCTCGACCAAACACCAGCATATATCTTCCCTATCAATACTCAAGAAAAACTAATTCCCCTATCAATTACTACAGTTCCCTTACTCTCCGCTTACCTTATATAAGGGTCATTAATGCTCTCCCCAATCCCCTGGAACTATACACTCCATAAACGCTTTTCTTACACACAACTTCCAAATCCAAGTCAATCACATCTCGCTCAGTTCTTGCCATTTCACGCAGTAATATTTCATCTATACTTGAGATTTAACCAATTTCAACTTCCTCACGTCTACCTATTACTCTTGCTAATAAACTCATCCCAAAATACATATTCTTTCTTACACTCAACAAACCAACATACATTCACTATCACTCTTCATTATTGCAAATATTATGCAGATTTTTCCGAAGTGTTCTTGTCCCCAACTCCCTCACATCCATTTCATCAGTTACAAAAACACGATCCCTATTCATTATTCTAAGCAGGGTTCCCCTTATTCACATTCTTACCTTCGTGCTTGCCTTCAGGAGCTTCCTATTTTTATCACTCCTTCAAACTGTTCAAGTTTACCTCTTCTTTTCTCCTACGTATGCACCTTTTAGTATTTCTTTTTTCCTGCTTATATAATTCCAAGCATCTTCTTTTGAAACTTCAATATTTGCTTTAGTACTTTCAACCACGCTTCTTTTTACTTTAACCGCTTGCCTCTAGCCTCTTCATTCCACCATCACTGTTAACATTCTTACTTCCTACTTTTAGCACATCCAGATACTTCTTTTGCACTGCTAACAATTTGCTTCCTCATTTGCTCCGCAGATTTGTTGCCGTTTCAAATTTTACATTCACTGATTTTAATTGCGAGCGCTCTTACATCTTATCCCTATTACCTTGTTCGCTTAACTTCTCACTTCTTAATTTTAACCCACTTCTCCGTATCACCATCCTCTCATCCAACCCGAACCATAAACTTAATTTTACATGGACAACAATACAAATGATCCGATAAGCCATTCTAACCCTCACTGATTGTAACATCACAACACATACTTCAACATCTTCCTTTTCCCAACACAAAATCAATCATTACTTTTCAACTTCGATACATCTCTACCTACACCAACTCTAGTAACTTATGGATACTCTTGTGTTTTAAAGAAAGTATTACTTACACACATGAACCTCTCTCCTCACAGAATCAAATCACTCTTTCTACCATCTCCATTTTCTCTCCCGAACCTCCAAAACACTGTTATATCCATCCCATTTTCTGATCACCTATCCAACCATTCAGGTCCCAAAACACTATCTCGAGCCCATACTCACTTCATCCAAAACATCATTCAGATTATCCAAAAAATCGTCCTCTCTCAAAGTTTCCCTCAGATTGGACAATACGTACGAACCACACATACTTAACCTTTTCAAATTAAACATTTAACCATTAGAATTCTAGACTTCACACACACAAAACTACGATAGCTCTGTACCACAAGTCACTTCATCAAATTGCAACTCCTTCTCTCGCCCTCTCATTCCTCCACACCACCACCACCACACATTTCACACCACACACTGCATTCTTCAACGTTCCTTTCATCTTGTTTCATCCACAGCCGAGCAAATCAAATTGCCCTTTTAATACATTCATATACTCTCTCCTCATTCCTCAAACATTTTATTCCTCTGACAAGATCCATGTCACCCAACGGATTAATATAATTTCGCCGAAAATTAGAAAGGCGTTTACGGCGATCACGACATTCTACGCACGCATCAGCATTCCTAGCAAGATAGGTGGTAGTGGAACAGCCAACCAACTCCCACCGTCCCTTAGTCGCCTTCTAAAACACGCAGGACATACGAATGGTGGCTAATTCTTTTTCCCCCAACATAGATATAGTAGTAAGGATGTCTGGTAAGGTGTATCTAGAAGAGGGGTGTGTAATATGATATGTGAAATGGTCGGTTATAATATTGTTGCCGGAAGGAATTGAGTTGGAAAGAATATGAGAGCAAAATGCGAAAGTGCAACCATAAAAATGGGAGGTAATTTTAACACTTCGAGTATGCGTGTACTTTTTACAACTATTATTAATTATTATGTTGGGATGGTAGAATTAAAGCAAGTACCGTGAGTTTAAATATTAGGTAATATTCTTAGATGAAAAGGGAGTGGATGATGCCGAGTGT